>JAWNKX010001108.1:0-304957 GCA_035041755.1 Cacoxenus indagator
ATTAAAACCGTATGTAACAAAATATAAATAAAATAAAAGCAAAATAAGACAAATAAGATAGCAGACAAATAAGCTGATGTGGAATATAAAAGTGAGGCTTTCTCAAATCTATTTCGTTCACTAGCGACATGTGTCCAAGTGCAATGTATTCGTTATTGAATTCCGTGTAACCAGCCTTTAGCTGACTGTCGCGATCGAGTTTGCTTTCAATCGCCCTTTTGCTGTCTCATATGAATGTCCCAGTACACGTGCGCCTTCTTTAAATGGGAGCCGGACTAGGATCCGCCCATTTTTCTTTCGCAGAGTTGCTCTTCCTCTATCAACTGGTTTAAAGGTATCTTGTAGTCTTCAAGTTCCCAGAATCTCTCTATTAACGCACTGAGTGGAGTCGATTCTTGAACTAAATTACATCGATATACACATATACACATATACACAAAGCCACAAGGCTTTGCGCTGCTTGTTAGATTGCCTCCTACAATCCAACCAAAGGTAGTGTTGATTATGTACGGCATCTCCGGCCCGAGGTAAAACTTTTCGCTCCATATCGCATCGAAGAAACAGTCAGTTCCTATCAGCATATACATTTTTATTGTTCCCATACACCGTGGGTCAGCCAACTCGACACTCTCCGGCAGATTCCATTTTGAAATATCTAGGAAGCCTGCGGTTGCTGAGCTGAAATTTTATCATAGTGAAAATGTTGTGCCGTGTTTGTTTGTGCGTGTTGGTTATTCCGTTTATTTCCAGATTTACCCTCTGTCGAATCAATTGTAACCTATTGGCCGTTTGCTCGGTAATGAAATTAATTTCTAAACAAGAGCCTAACAAAACCCGAACATGGTGAAACTGATTGTATTTATCTCGAACTAATACAAGAGCCGTAGGAATGATCTCCCGTTTAAATATCCGCGCAATCAATGGCGTGTGTTGCTGCAACTGGTTGCCGTAATTGATGTCAGAATTTCCTTGGCTCCTCCTAGAATTTGGCTGTGGCTGTGATCCTTTCTCAAACAATTGTAGCATAACTTTGTTCGTGTGACGCAAAGTTTTCGTTGCGGTAGCGGCAAGTTGCGAAAGGTTTCACTCTTGCTAATGTAATGACTGTCTGCGTTGCAGTGCAGACACCTGACCTGTGACGCCATTGTCATAGCGCTCTTCCAACCTTTTTATTGCCTTTGGATAGTTTGGCTCTGACACTTGGAATGCTTGAAATACTTCCAGTGCTGGGCCAGTGCTGACAAATACTCCCATAAATAATTGAACTTGTCAATTGTTGCTATATGTGGATCGTCGTCGATCAAGTGTTTGAAGGCGCTGATAAATTTTTTATAGTCCGCATAAGTGCCGTTGAAGCTGGGCAGTTTCAATTTAGGCAGCCGACTGTGGTGGGCAAAACTCGCGAGTGTCGTACTCTTAAGAAGTGTCGCATCTACGGGTAGGTCCGCAGTGGCTCTGCGTAGGAGCGAAATGATTTCGGACTTCGCCATAATATACAGCTCTTCAAACTCTCCTCGTCCGTCACCTGTCCCGTCTATACTCTCTAGCTGGGTTTATACTCTGCAGACCTGGCTGAAGTATGACTCCAAAATTTGTAACCTGCAGTCAAGCACGGTAGCGTTTGCAGCATCTCCCCTATTGGTTAACTTTTGTTTTAGTTTTGCAATGTTTTGTTGCATCACGTTCCGCTTCCGCCGAAGCGCGTCTAATTTGGCGTCATTTTCTTGGCTCATTTCGAAACTGCTTCTGTTAATTTTAATTAATTTTAATTTAAATAAAGTATTCAGATGAATATGTATTTCTATGCGATTTCAAATGATGTGATGTTCTTAGCAACAAATTTTATTTCACAACAAATTTATTCTTTAATAATTTTATTAAAAGATTATAATCTCAGAGCGATTGGCTTCACGTTTTACTTGTTTGCTTGTACAGTTCAGAGTGAGTTCTTTTTCTACTGCGCTAAACTGATGATGATTTTGGGAGAGATAGCGAAAATTTAGCTAACGTCGTTGCCAGACTGCCCTTAGTCCTGCTCCAACGGTCGCTATTTACAAAATTATATTAAGCCCGACCTGGAAGTATGTGATGCAGGTGTACGGATTTGACGCCAAAACCCACTAAAATAAAAGACGAGTGGTTCAAACCAAAATATTAAGAAGAATCTGCAATAATCCATGGTACATGCGTACATGGGATTTTGAAAGGGATTTAGGAGTCCCTAAAGTTGGTGATGTGCTACAAATACTAGCCAAAAATATTTAGAACGGCATAGTTCCCACCCGAACGTAGGTCGTCGTACTGGTGAGAGACTAAGAACTAAGATAAGAAGACAAAAACGATGCCACCCAGAGGTTCTTCCTGACAGAGTCCTTTCTTAACATATATTTTTAAGTTAAAATATAAATTTAAATGCATAACTGGTAAATTTTAATTGACTACTTTTGTATAGTCATTAGTTTTTTGTTAGTTTTTATATATAATTAGTTTAAGCTGCGAATAAAATAAGTAGTAGTTCACTAGTTTAAGAAACATTTCTGAAAATTGTAAATAAATACATATTTACCAAAAAATAAAAAACATACATAGCAACTTCAAGCAATAACGGTATTCAAAACGCGAACGAAAACGACAATAACAAGGAAAAAAGCAAAAATAATACCTCCAATAAATATATTTCATCTTCAGTCAAAATAAATCATAGAATTAATAACAAACGAACTGAAGATAACTTGATTTAAAATAAAATTGACAATCAATATAAAAGAGCTATACTCTTAACAAACCCTGAGAACTATGTAAGAGTACGTAGTCACCTAGAAAAACCGAAGCAGAGTTTTTAATCATATACTCCGAAATGCTTTAAAACAAAAATGTACTGATTGGTAAGGCTAAGTAGTAACAGTGATCTCGACAAAATTCTTAACGAATTTCAAAATTATCAAAAGAATAACTTAAATATACCTAGTCATAATTTTCATCAAAGAATGCTAAGCAACGTAACATTGAGTTTCCCATCTTCATTGTCCAAAAAAGCGCTGAAAGCAAGATTATAGAACTCAAAGCCAAAGACAACATTCTTTGCCATCGCATTGAATGGGAACCCATGAAGAGAATCGACATTCCTCAATACCACAATTGCCCAAACTTCTTCCGTAGTGCGTCAAACTCTCACCTGCCCCCACTGATAAAGAGAAACTCCAGTGCTTCCTATGTACAAAATTTGGCCACCCGGCGTCTTATAAACGATGCTAACGATGTGAAGAACTACGACAAAAATTAACAATTAAAAAGGGAAACATAAATCAATTCGAATATAGGTTGCGCCAATATGACAAGGGGTTCAAGCAACGTAAATAACTCTACAGTTAACTCAGCAGAGTATACATAGCAGAGTATTAACATAGCAGAGTATAATATCGAGTGTATGCCCTCTGCGAAGCAGAACGACCGAAAAAACCCCGTTCACAATTTTATCGAAGAATCCTCCAATCAGTTTTTAGATATAAAAATCAAATATAAAGATATTCATAGTTAATATATAGTTATATAATATATAGTTCATAGTTAATATAATATAAATATATTCATAGTTTGAACAAAAACCAAACCAAAAATTACTTCTTAATAATAAATATTTTTAATAATACATTCAAAGTTTTGAATTTTGTCAATGAATAATTCAATTTCTTGCTTCACATTAAACCGGCCGATCAATTTAATTTCAATATGTCTCTACCAAAGCAACAAGGGAATAACCTAACGAAGACGAGCAAATTGCCAAAAAGTTGAAAAACTGTTGATGGTACAAGGAACAAGAACAACCCTGTAAGCCTCGTGCTTCTCCTCACTCCGAACAAAAGGTGGAAGAGAAGAATTGCGAGTTAAATTGGCAAATGTAATACCGGTCTAAGTGATTTGATTAGTAGTGGGTTCTAAAAGTGGTTAGAACCATTAAAAAGGGTTTACATATGCGTTCTAACTCAAATTGTTCTAAGTGAAATCGGTATAAGTTGTCATATAAATGGGGTAATTGACATCTTAGGAGAATTCAATCAGACAGATTCGCCAATTTTGGTTTGGTTTATTTGTTTGTGAGATAAATTGTGTTAAACATGGATGCCAAAGTTATTGCTTTTCACCAGCATAACACAAGGCCACACACGTCAATTATGACTCGCCGGAATCCCAGGGAGCTTGCTAGGGAAATCTTAAAGCATCTACTATATGCTGTTAGCAAAATGGCAACAAGTGATTGAGAAAAACGGCATCTATTGGACCTAAGGCGGACAACGCAATGCTTATTAAATAAAATTTGAAAATAGGATAAAAAGTAATTTATTTTTTTTTTACTCAAAGTAATCACTATATATTATGACGAGTTATTACTGGAAACGGTATAGAAGTAAAGGCCATATCATAAATGCCATATCAATCAATAATTATTTTTCTATTATTTTTGTGTCTTAATTCGATTTTGATTATATGAGGGCTATATTGTAGTTATCATATAACAGACATTTACCGTACGTGATCTGCTTTGATATTAAATATACTTGAAAATTTTTTTTGATATGTTAATTCACATGTCCCTAACATATGTTAACATTATCATAATTATCTTTATTTTGTTTTTGACAGACACAAAGCTCTTCACAGAAGGCCGAGGAGTTTCGACAACGAAGACCACTCTGGACGCTCAGAACCATAAAACCTGACGCAAACTTTGAAACAGTGTTAGAGAAGTTGCTGAGGATGTCGTAATATAGATGTTCTCATTGTATCATGTCATAAAATTTTTTCGGGTGTTTTGGCATGAAATGTGTGACATCAAAATTGTTAACTTTGAGCAAAAGACCCGTTGCGTAAGCATCCCCCAGGAGCTGTGAAATGACGTCAACGACTATGTTGATTTGCTCAAAAGAGCAATAAGTGGTACCGAGACGTGAGTATATGGTAATCGTTCCAATCCAGAAAAAACAGGAGTAAAAAATGTGAAATCTTTGCTCACAGTTTACTTCCGTTACAATGGCGTGGTGCGCTCAATAAGAAATATTAACTTGAAGTTATGCGCAATTTGCATAAAGCGACACGAAAAAATGCCCGGAACTGTGGATTAATCAGACATAGATATAACACCACGATAATGCTCACACGTCATTGCTTGTTCGTAATTTTTTGGGCACCGTAGTCTTGCCTCAGACAACGTATCACCGGGCTTAGCCTCTTGTGACTTTTCCTGTTAACAAGGTTAAAAAGGACTTTGAAAGGACGAAGATATACAACGATTTAGGAAAAAAAGACCTCGTCGCTGAATGACCTTTTCTTCGAGCACTGGATACATTTTTTATATCTTAGGTGGATTACTTCGAAGGGGAATAAATAAATATTTTTCGAGAAAAATAAAAAGTTTTCTTACGTTTTGAACAATCATTTGCTAATATTTTCCTAATATTTTGAATGACGATGATGGCCCTACTTATCTTTCTACAGAAAAAAAATTACTTCTTATATTGATTCCTTATATTTGATAAATCATTTGCTTGATTCAATCGCAGAAAATGAAGCCTTCTTTGAGGTGTGTTTTGCTAAAACCTTCTCATAATTTATTTGCAAAATCAGTTGAATTGTTCAAAACTAGCGGATTTCATTATAACTACGCATAAATAAGAAAGTGTCCGTATTCATCGCGTTTCGTCAATCGCCATCAGGTTCGTTCACACCTTGCATTAATGGCGGCTCATTTCCGAGTAAGAGACCACTCCAACTAAAACTAGAAGAGACAAAATTATGGTAATAAGTGGTGTTTGAAGAGTGTGGCATAAGCGGGCAAGTTACATCAAAAGGTCTTCGTTGTGCTTTGAAAGAATTAAATAGAAATTACACAGGGATTTTGTTTGCAACATCGCCATACTTTGCAGCTGTTGGTGCCTTCTGCGTTGGAGGTATTTCTTATATTTGTTGTATCTGTATGTTCGTGTATATGTGCTGTATATGTATTGGTCCTTATCCCATCGTTTTTTTTATTTATTCATTTTTTTTTGGCAAGAGTCAAAGTCCAGTATATAAGTTTGATATAAGTTTGAAGAATCCAAAAATGTAGAGATTTAAAATTAAGAAGGGCAAAGAGACCATTTCTTAATTATTTATTTAGTAGGCGATACGCGTTTCATTGCTGTCAAAAAGTGACAATTTCGGAATTATCGTTTAATCTTAATTATATTTGAGAACCTTTCGGGAAGAATTTTTGGAATCAGTTGCGTCGCCCAACAATAATAGATAAGGTGGTAGATACAATGTGGCACAATTTGATTCTCCCATTCGCCCTGCATATTCCTGGTATTTAATTTTTGAACTAAATTGAACCACATCACACCACACACCTTATCCGGATATCATAAACCCGTGTAGCGCGTCAATCAAATCTTGGAACTTTGAAACGAGTTGATTTCAGTCACTATATATCAATTGACTACAGTTCCTACCAATTATCTATTACAACTATTAACTTAGTTGGCCCACATTGTAAGGCATTGAAATATAAAAATTAAGGGTTTGTATACAAGCATAATTTTGATAAATTAGACATATTAAACTACCGAGCTTTTTCTACGGCTGTATTTCTGTTATTTTAAGAAGAAGCAGATGTATGTGTATGTTGTTTTTCTTTATTTCAGTTTTTATGATACACATTTGGTTGACTGCGAGACTTAACGAATGAATGACGGAGATGGAGAGATATAATAGAGATGCCTGCTCCGGAGGGAGGAGCCTACATGTAAATGAGATAATGATGCCCACCACGTAGTCCACTTCCAGGTCTTAATGCAAGGCAGCATGTCTCGCAAACCAGGGGCACCCAGTGATGATGCGTAGCACTTTGTTTTGCGAGTATTCTCCCTTTGGATTTGTGTCGCCCCAAACCGGAGCGATTACTTAAGCGTAGGCCGTACGTTTATTGTTTAAACTAAGCTTATTTGTGTAATAGCCAGTACAATTTGGCGACATAGGGGCGGCAGCTCAATATTGTAATCTACACTCAATCGCGGTAAGAACAGGACTGACTCAATCTTCATTTATTTTAATTCCCCTCTCTCTTTTTTGCACACGACACCATTTCTTATGAGCTATAATGAATATGACTAACTACATGTAGCTCGTACACTCTTGTGCACACTGGTGTGTCAGCAGCTACTGCACATTATACTTCTACTGTCAACACTATTGTACATTACACTGCTGCCGTCTACACTATGAACCACGCAATATGGGCTTGGGAGATCAGCCTTTGATCCAAATCAAGGCCCAAGAATTTGGCCTCTTTGAATTGGGGGGACTGTCCAGAGAATAATACCGGCAGCAATATAGGCGGCGGGCTGTAATACGGATCTATGTAACTGTTTCTGTTTCTGTGTTGGCAGCTTCAAGCAGTACCTTAAAGCTGTCTGGCTGGAGCTTCTGTCCGTAGACATTGCATGCAGTAAAACATTGTGCATTGCCTTGTATCCGTCAACGCCACAACGTTTCTTAACCTTGCACCTACGTAGAACATGTTCCTTGAAGCAGCAGAAACAAACCCGTTTGTCCTTCACAAACTGCCACCCCTGGATAGTGCTCAACGATTTAAACTCTTCGCAGTCCGCCAGGCCGTGCTCACTATCACATTTCAGGCACGAGGGCTTCTCTTGCCCCTGTCGGCATGGCTCAGGTTGACCAGTTTCGTGGCTGGGCACCACGCTATGAACAAGGACCCGTTCCTTCGATTTAATGGCGCTCTTAGCACCGTCCGAACTGGATGTCTCGTACGGTGTGACCATGGTGGCACACATGGCAATACCAAACAGCCAGTTGTCGAATGTCGATAAGTTGGCTCTCATACCGACGGTGGATAAGAGATGACGTCCCCAGTACAGCTTCATGTCGCTTGGCATCTTGGTTGCAAGATCGGTCAACAGTGATGGGTCATATAAATATAGGTTGAGACCGATCGCAGCTAATGTAGCGCATGAGTTCTGAACAGCCAACGCTAACTTGATGACTGAATCCAAGTTGTTTGGCCGTATGGCTGGTTCCTCTCTCAATTTACGTTGCAGCGATGCGTATATTACTTCGGGTCGACCAAACATCATTCTTAGCATACCAATCGCGTATGGAACCATCGCAGGCGTCAAGAGCTTTCCCCGAACTGCATCCAGCGCCGAGCCTTTGAGGCACTTCTGCAGTCTTATCAGGTTCTCCTTGTTGCTGAACTCGCATCTCTCAGTAGATTGCTCGTAGTTGGTTATGAACAGCAGCCATTTCTCAGGTTTACCAGAGAAAACAGGCAAATTTCGATTTAAAACGAGCGGCAATTTGTGCAGACGTTAGCGCAGCACACCCACGCTCTGCGCCGACAAACTGAGGCCCATTGAACTGTACTTGTGATGCATCCCCGACCGTAGTCATCGGCAACGCTGACTTGCACAAACGCTGTTATACAGTGCGGGGGTATGGTTGAAGACGGCCGTACTCGACATGAACGGCACACTCACACTTGGCGCCGTTGACGCTACCGCTGACTGCGCTGCCCTCGACGTGATATCAGGCACCTTTGTTACCTTGCGATTGAAGAATATTTCGTCAAACGTCTGCTGAGCCGGCACAGTGACATTTGCTGCTGTACTTTTCGTCGCGGGCATCTTAGTATACGGCACAGTTGAAGCCGTGGGATGATCTTCCAGGTCATGATCACTTCGGTTTAATGTGGCTTCAACTGTCTGATCTCTAACGGTCGACAACGGCTCGCTACTTTACACCGTTGACCATGCCGTTATAAGTTTGCTCACGGTCTCACCACCTGGCTGACTATTGTCGGTCACCTCTCTCTCACTGAGGCGAGCGTCCCGGCTATTCATCACTCATACCGTTTAACCAAGAATCTTCGGCTACGCGTCTAACAGTACTTCAGGCGACCCAAATATTTTGCGAAAGTCAAATTTTCTCAAGATGAGCCAATATTTCAGGATGTTACTGCGTTGGAAAGCAGCTTTTTTATCGAAGCAGAGCCGATTCCAAGTTGGCGAATATTTTATTTTATTAACAATTTAATAAAATAAAGTATAAAATATAAATCTTCGTATTCCAAATCTCCAAATTCCAACGTGCAATCGCTTAAGCCAGCTCATGTAGAAAGCAGAGAGAGAAAGAGAGTACCAGTGCGAAAAGGGGCATTTCACAATCCCTGTTGGAACCCGACGCGCTCATTCAGATTAGCGCGTCGACAGTAAACACATGCGATAATTTTTAATTTAATTTAATGCAAGCGTGTAATTTAACAAAATGCAAGCGTGTGTGAAAAACTTTATTGTAGTTGTGTGACAACTTTTAACTATTTTTTTGCTAACAATACCTCAGTTTATTAAAAAGTATATTGTGACAATCTGCAATGAAAACGTGTGAAATGGTACATTTTTTTTATCAAAATCGGTTATGGGGTTTAGGCGTAAAAGGATGGTAAAGCAATTATATTGGTCTATTTATATATAGATTTAACTATTGTAAGCAGCATATTGTAAGAAACTTACTAATTGGCTTTTAATATTAAATGTAACGATAACGCCTCGCAACACTGGCAAGCATACATAGTTTAAGTTAAAATGTATCAGTGAGAAGCCAGGAAACGAACGTGAGGAATAAAAGATGTTACTTTCTTGATGATCGTTAAAAAAGCAGCACACGTATACAATTTCCGAAGTGGTTCTCTGCACCTTTGAGAAAAGAGAAGAAAGTAAAGAGAGGAAAATAGGTTATAGAAATGTCTAATTTTGGTGTGAAAAAATAGGTTATAAAAATGTCTGATTTTGGTTTGGCGAAGTATAATTAATGTGAATTGAAGGATTGGTGTAAAGAGATTGGTTTGTCGGCAAGCTGTAGTAATACAGATTTGATAACAAGTTTAGAGGCGTTAACCCCCCAGAAGCGTGGGCAGTACCAAATGCACCACGTTGAGCTGGTCGACGACTGTTCTCTAAATATAATTGTGAGTCCGGCCGACGGCCACATGGAAATGAGTGTGTGTGATAGACAACGCAACGGCAGCATACATAAGAAAATAAGACGAGACCGATGTCACGATAATGATTTCGCAGAACAACAACAACACATTGGACACAGAAAAAGGAAACAGTAGAAGTATGGACACAGACAATCGAAATGACTGGACATGTAAGCAGAAAGATGGCAAAGCAGTGGGTAAGTCCACTACTGAGAAAAGTACGAGATATTTCAAAAAGAGACCCATATTTTAAAACACGAACGAGAAATTATGGTGCACATGAACAAAGCAGATAATACAGATGTCTCGTTTAGTACACTGAAATAACTTTTACCATCCTGCAGCAGCGGAGCCGAATTCATCACATGATTCGCACAGTTTAAAAGTAGTAAAGGTGAATAAAAAGTACCTGAAAATCATATGCGAGCCTTGATTTGTTGTATACTGACAGGAAATGCAAAATAGTGGTTATATTTAAAACCCGACTACGTTCATTGCATTTTTGCAATTAGAGATGATAAAATAACCGAACGACGTAAATTAGAATGCAGGTAGAGGCCTAATGAAAATTTTGTTGAATATTTTAGCTGAAAAATAGTATTGGCAAATAGTCTTCGCTTAGAAAAAGATAAGCTGCTGGACTACTTGGTGGAAGGTATGTCCAACTTGCAGTTACGTATGAAGGCTAAACTTCAAAACTACAAGTCAAAGGAGGAGTTTCTATAAATCTTCAAAGGCATAGAGCAAGTACCTAGGCAGCCACAACTCGTCAACAACAACCGACAGGACGCAATTGTAACAGTTGGGGCCACCTAACGACTGAGTGTCGCAAACCGAAACGGGAAACACGGAAACACTACGCTAAAGACTGTACACAATGCAAGAAGTATGCCACAGGACAACAAAACAATATGTATGAATATGTAAGATATTTGCTAGTTACCCTTAAATCTAATATTAACACTAATTTTTCATTGAATGCCTTTTAGACTCAGGAAGTCAAAGGCATAGAGCAAGTACCTAGGCAGCCACAACTCGTCAACAACAACCGACAGGACGCAATTGTAACAGTTGGGGCCACCTAACGACTGAGTGTCGCAAACCGAAACGGGAAACACGGAAACACTACGCTAAAGACTGTACACAATGCAAGAAGTATGCCACAGGACAACAAAACAATATGTATGAATATGTAAGATATTTGCTAGTTACCCTTAAATCTAATATTAACACTAATTTTTCATTGAATGCCTTTTAGACTCAGGAAGTCTCATAAGTGTTATAAGGGAGTCACGTGTTCCTTCAAAATTCGACAGACATGAAGTCAAGAATATTGTTTATTTCGGTGTCAATAACAGTAAATTAAACATTTTTAGAAAAAATTCTAGTTGCATGAAAAATAAACTAGCCTTGAATTATATATTATTAGCGATGAAACTATGGTATTTTCCAATTGTCCTTGGCAGAGATTTTCTCTCAAAACAATGAAAGAAAACATGTCATGTTAAACTTGCCAAATAATTTGAAAAGAGTTAATTCCTGTAAAAACTTGCATAGAGAAATTACATACAAAAATAAGGAAAAAGAAAACGAACAAGTGAAAATATTAAACGACGACAACTTTGAAAGACAAATTTCACTAATAGATTACAAACCAAACAAGCCAAAATGATCTGATGGTAGGGCAAAAAGTTAGTTTGCTGAATAAAAAACGCCTTGAAGATATTTTTCCGGAAAATTACGTTTCACCTAAACTAGTCCTTAATCTGAGCAATGCTAAACCCTTCAACTGCACGCCATGAAGATTATCATACTCCAAGAAGATAGAGTTACAAAAGACGAATACTTTTTCCATGTGGTCATGCATGAAGAGTCAGTAAAGTACACCGTGTTCACTATACCCTTAGGTCAGTTTGAGTTTCTGAGATTGCCATTTGGCTTACGCAACGCGCGGTCAACATTTTAAAGATTTATTAATAAAATTTTCACAACAGATGATATAATGATTGCAACGGAAGAGGTAGACAAATGCTTCACAGTTTTAAAGAAAATTTTTAAAAGACTAGTAGACAACAAACTAGAACTTCGTCGACTCGACAAGTGCGAGTTCCTACAAAACGAAGTCAAATACACCATAACGGGAGAGCGAATCAAAGCAGATGTAAAAAAACTATAAGCAATCGGAAGTTTCTGCATATCCTCTAAAGTTCATGACGTGCTAAGCTTCATTAGACTCTGTTCATATTTCCGCCCTTTTATCAAAAATTTCTCAATCATTGCCAAACCTTTGTATTTATAAAAAAATACAAAAAGTTCATTTTCGGCCCAAAAAAACTCGAATGTTTCAATGTACTAAAAGGGAAGTTAATGGATTCACAGATACTTGCTCTTTATGATCCGAGGGACGAAACTGAAGTTTATTGTGACGCAAGTGCACTTGGGTTTGAAGCCATTCTGTTGCAACGAAAGTTAGACGGCCTATTTCACCCGGTTTTTTACTACTCAAAACGAACGACTGCAACCGAAGCAAAGTATCATACTTTCAAACTTGAAACATTGGCCATTGTTAATGCCAAAGAGAAAGAAGAGTCTACCTTTATGGTATGACTTTTAAAATAGTGACGGATTGCAACCCTTTCACAATGACACTACACAAAAAAGACCTAAACCCAATAACGAGATGGGCCCTCGAATTTCAAAATTATTACTATATATTAGAGAATGCAGAATGTCGGTGCGCTAAGTAGATATAATAATATGCTAACTGGTGAACCAATTCCTTCGAAAACAATTTAGTTATTTGCTAAGGCAAATATAAAAGTCTTAAGAAAATAAAGGAAATGTTGACAAAAACGGAATATCAACAATATGAAATTCGCAATGGGGTAGTCTACAGAAAAAGTGTGTATAATTTTCTGTTTGGTATACCTAAATCCATGGAAAATCGCGTTCTCTATAATTACCATGATGAAATTTGCCATGTTGGCGTTGATAAAACCTTAGATTTAATATCGAAAATGTACTGGTTCCATAACATAAAACACAAAGTAAGTGAGCACATAAAAAGTTGCTTGAAATGCATAGCTTTCTCACCAAAATATGCTAAACAAGAGGGATTTCTACATGCAATTGCAAAAGGGAATTTGATGATTATGGTCCGATTTATAGCAAAAACACTAAAAATAAACACAACTTTGTAGTAGTGATGCTTATTCAAAATTATATCCTACTATGACAACAAAGTCCAAAGAATCAGTTAATGCATTAAAAGAATAGAGGAAGTAATAATGTCCAACACATAAAAGTTGCAACCGGCTCCCCACAAGCAAACGGCCAGGTCGAACGTGTTAACAGATCCCTAGGAGCAATTATAGCGAAACTAGTAGATGAGGAAATTAAAATATAGTGAGACCAAATTCTAGAGAAAGTAGAATTTATTCTAAACAACACAATTCATCGCACTATTCAGGAACACCACAGTGTTAAGCTCTTCGGGTCTAGTCAGAAAGGCGCAGTCATAGACACCCTCAAAGAAAACCCTATGTTCGGAAAACAAAGCCAAGTCAATGTTGACAGAGAACAAGTCAGGAGACAAGCAGAAAAACGTCAAGAACAAGCACAACAGTACAACGAAATCTATACAGACACTCAACGACCACCTCCGAGAGAATACAACCTAGGAGCATACGTTATGATAAAAAACTTCATTTCACATGTCAGAGACTCAAGCAAACTCATCCCGAAGTATTAAGGGCCTTACAAGGTTTTAAACGTACTGGGGAATGATAGATACTTATTAGAAGACGTAGAAAATTCCCAACAAACTCAAATACTATAAAAAGGAGTGTGGGCATCCACCAACATTAAAACTTGGCTGAAAGAAAACGACAGGACACATGAAAACTCAAATGACTCAACAGAAGAAACACAAATATGTGATTCGGGCATAAAAAGAAATCTTTACTAATTGTAAAAGTATTTTAAATAATTCAATATGCAAAAGCAAAAAAGCCCTACAACAATGCGATGGAGTAACTCGAAGTAAGTCTATACAAAACAGGCCAGAATCGGGAAATCCTAAATATCAGGACGTCCGAATTGCAACATATTGTAAGCAACTTACTATCTGGATTTTAATATTAAACGTAACGGTAGTCATAGTTAAAATAACATTGTACAATAATAGTCATTGCAAAAGGGCTGTCTTGTAACACTGGCAAGCAAACATAGTTTAAGTTTAAATGTATCAGTGAGAAGCTAGGAACGAATGTGAGGAATAAAAGAGGTCACTCTCTTGCTGATCATTGAGAAATCAACCCACGTCTACACTACATACTATTTTAATAACTTGTTTACTTTTCTTTAAACTCCAAATTTGAACGGTGTATTTAAACTTTAGTCCCTAACTGTATATGGATCCGTAGCGGAAGTTGTTCTGCATCAGAAAGTGAAATTGTCCGTGTGAGATTCTCCTTCTCCGCGGCAATTAAATCAAATGTGTACACAACACAATTAATATAAAGTAAATAGAGAAACAATAGAGAAATGATAAACATAACAAAAAAAAATATATAAAAACAATAAAAAAAAAATAAATTTTTCACATTGATTAGAAACGCACATACTGCTCTTTAAAAACAACCTTAATTTCGGTACGCAAAATAAAAATTTGTCTAAATGGCGACAACAGTTGCACAGATACAAGACTTTCGAGATCGAACAGGTAACTTCAAATTTTTTCAATTAAAAGACGAATATACTGGTGTTGTATAATAATTCATAATCTTGCATTTTTTCTATTAAAAATTAAGTAGCTTCTTTTGCCCACACTACTTTTGGCCTTTACGAACGAATAAAGTAAGGGCGGAAAAACCGAACGAACACAAAAATAAATGTCAAAATGTTGAGAACATTGATTGTACACCGTCGGCAACAATGAACACTTCGTGCCCATAGCCTCGCGCTTCTCTTCACAACAAACACGGGTTGGGAGAGGAAAATTTTAAGTTGAAGTTCCAAGTGTATTATAGGGTTTCCAGATGCTAGTATTTTGAAATTACGACGTCCCTGTTCAAGAACCTTGTAATTAACATGATTCTTACGCAAGCAACGGGATCGGGCAGCAATGACATTGAACTTATGACTGGAGACAAACTGCCTGGTTATTAATTTGTCGTTAATAAATTGTTTATATGCACGTTTGAGTCTTATAATAGACCCTTCTAAAATTGCGA
This sequence comes from Cacoxenus indagator, assembly GCA_035041755.1. Lineage (NCBI taxonomy): Eukaryota > Metazoa > Arthropoda > Insecta > Diptera > Drosophilidae > Cacoxenus > Cacoxenus indagator. Next base: position 15,268 of record JAWNKX010001108.1, read on the forward strand.
CTTGAAATTGCGTGAAATTTAAATTATTTTCATATTTCACCCCAACAATGAATTACCAACTCGTGCTTCAAATTATGTTTTATTCGCAAATTGTCATTTCGTACATCGAATGTTACTTGCAAACCACTTGCGATATCAGTTTCGTGGTGTGAACAATTTTTTGTTTTGCATTCTGTGTTTTCACAGCGTTGAAATCTCTAACATCTCAATAGGAGCGAATTTAAAACGCAAGAAAGGCATAAGAAAAAAAATGGGTGAAGAAGCTGCAGTAAAGAGCTCATAGACCAAACAATACTATAAACCAGTCAGTCGAAAAATCTTGACGTATTTAAAGTTGGCCGTGTAAAGCGTAAAAAAAGTAGTCAAGCAATTTCATATCCGAATAAAACAACTCGGCGTTGCTCGGGATCAGCTCTGCGCTCTGTCTACTGCTGCGATTTTCTCGGTGATCGTCCAGTATTTCACTTTTTGGGTGACATTTCGTATTCTTTACTTTTTGATTTTTTTGTTCATTCCAATATTTGAACATTTCGACTTTGTACAGTTTGAGCAGCACTACCGGCCGATTCAATTTTTAGATGATGCTTTGTTTTTTGTATTTTATTTGTATCTGTACAGTTTAAGAAGCATCTCAAAATTAAGGTGAGCGTAATATTTAGCGAATTCGACGATTTTTTCGCACCAAACTTCACAGTTACCTTCTTTAGGCTATCATAGAGATTCCCTAAAATTTTCGGTCCAAATCAAAATCGGTCCAGCGGTTTCGGCGTCCATACTTCGAATTTTATATATATACAGCTCTTGACAACTAATTGGAAACAAAGGTATTGGTTACGCTATTCATGCTTTTTCTGGTTGAATTCTCTATAGAGACTAACTAAATTATACGTAATATAAGTAATGGACATATAATCTTAAAAAAATAACGAAATTTGTTCAATTTCTTAAGTTAAATAAGTTTTACGAGCGATTTTGTGCTCAATCCTCAGATTTGACTGTGCCAACTAATTGGAAACAAATTATTAGCGAAAAATAAAAGCAAACTTGACGAATTATACAAGAAACGTTATTTTGGTTTATTTAACATGTCAATATTTGGTGGGAGAGCCTTTCTGTTTTAATACAGCGCCTTATCGAAATTACTAGACATTATTAAATGCCTGCACCTTTTGACAGGTATTCCACACCAGGCTTCTTCAACTTTGTCAAATATCATGTCGAATTTTGTTATATTATGTTGAGCAAAAACTTTTTTGATGTCGTCCCATAATTCTCAATGGGATTCAGGTCTGGACTGCACTATAGATAGATAGATAGACAGATTCCTTTATACCTCAAACAAAACTGAAACTAATATTGAGTTACAAAGCTCCCTTATTGATTTATTTTATTTTTATTTCATACAAAGTAACAAACTGCTTTAAGATACAAAGCTTTGCTTGAATCAAATACAAATGTATTTGATCGATTTAATGGAGTTACAATATTCTACGTTTGTGTGTGCTTTGTATTTTTTTGATGAAAGGCGAATATGGAAAAACCCATTGGTGTTGGGTATTTTAATGCAATAACAATGTCGATCTTATTTGAAGTGATTTAGTTATGTAGCCAGATTAGTATATGTGAGTGTGGCAATCCTCTCTTTTGCCATTCCCCTATATACATTCAGCAACGCACAGACTCAAACACTTCTTGTTTCCATCAGCGATTTCAGTTTCTACCGATGATTGATCTGGAAGTAACAGCTGTTGTATATCATCCCCAGCTGGATTAGATATGAATATTATGAATAGGTCTGGGAACGAACATACGTAATTGCATCGTGAGCGTATTCATGCATATGACGTGTACTGCCTGTATATAAAGATGGCAAAATCGTAATTCTTCCAACGTTAGTTGTTTTGCCATATTTACAACTGCATCTTTCAAATGAATGTATTCTTCAGAGCGAAGTTTTGTCTGATTCAAACGGATGAATAAAAAACTTTCTATTTCGATTTTTGTATACATATCCATTATGCATTGGTGGAACAATTGACGACATTTCAAAATAGATTTTCTTCATTCTCTCGAATCTTTAATCGATGCGAACAATAGTTCATTGCGCTTAATTTATTATTTGTCTTTTCTCCACTGACCGGATTTATCATCTTTACGTTGAAGTGATATCCATCGGAACCATCCCAACAAATTAATGTATATTGAAAGGCATCATAGCATCGATGAGTTTCTGAAACTTTTGTCAATTGATCGTTTCTCCGATGAAGAACAATATCTCTAGGTTGGAATTGATCACTGACTATAATACTTGCCACTTCATCTATTGTTGGAGCATTGAATCTACGCACATGTTCCCGAGCAGGCGTTTTGTCAGCATGAAGTATTATCTTATGAATATTAGAATATTATGTCAATTGGTGTTTTGCACAAACTCACTAAATTGTTTTTTTTTTTCGTGAAAAAACTCTTGAAGTTGCGAGACGGTGGACTTTTTTATGGTTGTAAAAATTCCACAGCGTGCATTCAATTCGTCATTGCCATTGTCAATGAAATACATTTGTAGGAATTTATGTTGAATATCTGGTAACGGAAGGATGGATCCAGCTCTATGGTAAATTTGTCAATTCATTTTGTAAGTTGTCATGAATTCAGCTGTTACGATTTCTGCGACGAACGACGTCATTTGGAAGCATGCGTTTCAGATATTACTTAAGAAATGTTTCGCTTCGGTGGTATATCCAGAAAGCAAAGTTTTTAAAAGCCCTGACGGCTCTTCAAGTTGAGGTCGTTTAATTTTAACATCGGCGCAACACAATGTTTCTCCAATAAGTTTTAGAGCGTTGCAATTTAGACACACTTTATTCATAGTGCCGATGGAAACGTGCCGACTCACACTGTAACCATCATCTGAGTTGTATCGGAATGCTCGGCGATTATAATCACGTGATTGCTGACCACGGAGTCGTGTTGTACTCTGATCTGCTATTTTTAAATATGTAGAACGCCCTCGAACGCCGCTTTGCTCTTTCGGCACTTGAGTCATTCTTTTTCTCTTTGTCGGTCGTTCGCTTCAGCAGATTTACAGATTTACAGATACAAGTATCTGTAAAATTGAGTTGTTCTTAATATTTACCAAATTCGATAGTTTTTCGCAACAAAATTCACACTAACCATCTAAAGGTTTTTATAGAGAATCCATGAAATTTTCGGTCCAAATCAAAATCGGTCCAGCGGTTTCGGTGAACATACAGACAAATAAATAAGCAAACATACTTCCAGCTTTATATATATACTAGAAAACCCGGCAAACGTTGTTTTGCCCTCTCTAGTATGTGATGCATGACTGACTCATGCGCTTGACGCTTGCTTTATTTTATATTTTATCAGAGAGGACTCTGTATGATGTATACTCATTGCTTTTGCGTTCTCACTGTATTCATAAGAGCGTACTCACTGCTTTAATAACGAGTAGTAGTAGTAGTTGTGGTAATAGTAGTAGTTCTTTATTTTAATATAGTGGTATATATAAAATTGGATAACAAAAATTTTGACAATTTATAGAACATTAGTTAATTGGCATAGCTCCTTGCTGTCTGCTTAGACATATGCTTATAAAAACTGAATAAAAACTAAAAATATATATATATGTAAGTAAATTCCGATAGTTAAAACTCCTTTGTCAACCCTCCCAGTTACTACACCCACCTACCCCGTTTTAGTAAGATAGCGGATCCTTCCACGTTTGGATTTTCTCCGGGTCTAATACATAAATCACTTAAATCATTACATACAATTTTACTTAATTTTTTAGTTTTACATAATTTACTAGATTTGCCCAATTGTCATCTCCCATATCGTTCAAAGTGTCTATAATTGAATTCTCTGTTAGTTGAGATTTCCCCAAGTGTCTACATCTGAATTCTCTAAGTACTTGAGATCTGCCTAGAAATATTCTGCATGTCTGCATGTCTGCAGAATATTTTTGCAAACAGCAAATGTGGCAGTAAACATCCCTATTTAACCCCATTCTGAGTTTAGAATTCATTAGCCAATTCAGTTCCGGTCCATACTGCACTAGTATATTTAAAAACTCGTTAATAAAAAATGCATATGGCACTCTGTCCTGCCCTGGGGCTTTGTTCACTTTGACTTTTGATAACATATTTTTAGTTTCGTGTGTTTCAAACGGTTTATCCAAATCTTCATCTATATAGAAATATGGAGTATAGGGGATTGCAATGGGGCTTAGGCACTGGTTAAGTAATTTTTTGAAATAACTTACGAAATCCTCAGATGGTAACTCGGATCTACTTGATATGGCATACCTTTAATTTCCTCCACTAACATCCACCAATACTTGCCGTTAGTCACGTTATTTGTTTTAGGTTCTAAGCTTAATGAGTATTGTTGTTTTATTACATTGCATTGCAATTATTTCCTTGTCGTGCATACTCCAGATTTTCGCAGCTTATTTATGTCGTCAAATGTCTTATCCCTAGCTTTCTTGCATTGTGCGTCAGGCCTATGTGTTTAACCGCCCTATTCTGAGCACTCTATCAAATGAATAAATAGACTAATATATTTTATTAGACAGTAAGTGATAAAACATTTTTACTGGATTTTTTGATAAAGTTGCTCATATAGAAAAGCTTTTTACACTATTTTTTACCACTTTTTATCAAACACTATTAACACACTGCTGAAATGGAGAACTATGTGATTTACTGCACTTATCTTTAATATGTGAATATAAAATAATTGTGCTTCCAAAGTTAGTTCTCTTTGTGGCAATTTTAATCATGCAATACAAAATTGGCACTTACGAAAACAAAAGACAAGCGGAGGATAGCCGTAAACCTAACTTAGAAATCAAAAAGATAATGAAATGAATGCAAAATAATTGCTGCATGATTTTTGTGGAGGTGAATTTTCGAGGTCTTCCTGGTTTTTTTCCTATTATTAAGGAAATGACTACACAAAATGAGTTGGGTTGTGACCGGCAAGAAACACAGTCGTGTTTAAGCGTTCGCGGGAGTTCCTAAATGACATACGGTTATTTTAAAAAATAAAAAAAAAATAAATAAGGTTACATATTCGTTCTAATGGAAAATTGATCAACTACAAATTGAAACAAAGTAACTTAGAAAAACTCGCTCGCAACAGCAAAAATTAACACATTTGGAGAAAGGCTTCCAACGGGTGAGTTCTCAGCAGAAAGAGAAGAAAAACAGCGAGTCTAGTCGTGACAGCGATAAGAGCAGCACGTGTGACCGCGATTATTCGATTTATCTACTCGATTATTACTTACCTTTGTGCCTAATTAAGTGCGATTAATTCACCGAATTGTATAGTGATCGCCGTTTATTAATGTCTGAGCTTTATGCTTCAGAATCTCAAAATAATATAAATAATAATAATGTTAAACTAATCAGGAAAAGAAAAAAATCCAATATAGACAACCAAACAATGGCAAAAAGCCTGACAAATAATTATTACGCAGTTCTCTCTAAAAACTTAGATAACTGTAATGAAACAGTTATTCAAGAATTTGTAAGAGAAGGGCAACAAAACATTTTCAAAAAATAAATAGAGGGAAAAGAAAACATTTTATTTCCCGACAGCGCCAAAAATAGTTAACAACAACAACGAAAAATGCTCAAATAACCAAATAAACATTAAAAATAATAACAAAAACGTACCACCAATAAATATTTTTGATATACAATCGAATAAAATAATTGAGCTGATTATGCACACATAAAAACGAAAACCTCAAAATATTAAATGTAAAGCAATTTACAACAAAAAAATCTGTTCAAGAAAATATAAAGCTACCGATTTTCGTAGTACAAATTAGCGCGGAGAGTAGTGTTAATTTATTAAAACATATTAACAACATCCAATCCAATACCACCACATTAAATGGGAAGCTCTTCGAAGACCTGAAATAACCCAGTGTAGAAACTGCCAAAGCTTTTTTAACAGCGCGGCTAACTGTCATTTAACACCTAGATGCGCCAAATGCAGCAATCCACACAAAAGCTCAGATTGCCCCTGGGATCCGAGGCGCCCTTCGCGAAGGAAAAGCTCTTCTGCGTCTTGTGCAAAAACGCTGATCACACTGCATCATATAAAGGTTGTGAACGCTATAAAAAACTTATACTTAAAATAAGAGTTAAAGAAAACGTTGTAACAAATATAAAAACTAGCCCTTCACAGTTTGTAAATCCTAATATAAGTTACTCTCAAATAATTAGAGATAATTTAGAGCCTACCACTAAGAATACTTCGGATCAATCCAGTTCAAACACAACTCTCCACCAATTCAATAATGCAATACAAGCTATTTGCTTGCAAGTAGCAAACTTAGAAAATTAACTTCAAGTACAAGGACATCGACTGGATACAGTCTGTGGTATATTTGACTCAGTATGAACCCTAATTTAATAAACAACAGAATATCTCCTAAAACATTAAACATCATATCCCTTAATATAACTCCATTATAAACTTGAGTAGAAGATTGGAACTTAACAAATTTCTTATTGATAACTGCCCTGACCTATTATTACTAAATGAAACTAAATCGAACCCAAAACATAACATTAAATTTGAAGGCTACACTCTTATCCGAAATGATAGATCGGTGGCGAAAAGAGGGGGAGGCACAGCGATACCAATACCTCTCTCACTTACTTAGAAACTAGTATCATTAAAATAAACATGAAATCAAACTGCTCCATGTATTTAATTGCCGCATATTATCCGGCAGGCAATAATAATGACTTATTCAAAACAGAAATTAATATTTTATTTGAGACACTGAATTTGCAAAACCCAATGCACTTTTATATTCTAGCCGGTGATCTTAACAGTAAACACACAAATTGGGGTAACCCCTGTAACAACGCCAAGGGGTCCGCCTTGAGAGATTGGTTAAACACGAATTCCATGATGTATAGAACAGCATTATATGCTTCAGTTAGTTCAATAGATATGTGCCTTAATATCTCAACTGTAATTCAATTAAAACTCTAGCCAATAACCTCATAACCAGACTATTATTAACTGAAAAACAGTTCTTGCTTCGGCAGAACATATACAAAAAACTAAATCAAGAAACAAGATAATCAATTGTTCTTATCTCATGTTGCCTGTTGAACGCAGTCCGCCGACTGCTCACGTACCCCACGCTCAAACCAGCTGTCCGCATAAGTAACAACAACGAATACCTTGGCACATCAACAAGCGGTTCAAACAACAGCATCAACATCAGTGGCTCACACCAAGCCTCACTTCCCGTTAATTTCGAGAGAGCGCGTTCTTGCTCTCCCGCAATACATCAAACAGCTACACACTCCCAAAGAGAAAACAATAACGGATCATCAATCCAAACAAACGCAGCCTCTCGCTCTACCACTCAACTAACTGTCAGCTGTTCCATGGCAGCAGGTAATATGCAGCCTCTGCCGTGGAGTGCACAATGCGCTTCACCAACGACGCCACTCTCCTCGTTCCAACCAACAACAACAACAACCACCACAACGCAGACATCAGCTGCTAACTCACTAATTACAACAACCACCACGTCATCTTTCTTAGCTACAATGCCAATTTGCTCCCTCTCTTCGGCAACAACATTGATCAGAGAAAAGACATCAAACACGCAAGTACAAACTTCAACCAATCAAAACCGACAAGAGTCAAAAATAAAACGCAACCGTAGTAAGCTCTCTCCCAACAACACTTCCGAACAAAATAGCAATAGTAAAAAAAGTAGGACAAAAACTCAAACACAAATGACAACACAAACAACACTGCAAAAGTACTGGCTGAGCGCGCCTAATACTAATAACAGGTTCGAACTCCTCTCACAAGACGAAACGGCTGAAGACGGCAGTGGTACAGAAGCAAATTCTAATGCGCCAAATCAACCTCGACCACCTACTAAAATTCACAAGCCACCACCAATATACGTACAGGACGTAGAACAAATTAACGTACTAAACAAAGCTCTGAAAAACACAATACAACAAAACTACATTTTAAAAACACTTAAAAACAACGAAGTATGTGTACAGACAAATGACTCGTCGAACTACTCGGCGGTGGTTAAGATGCTCAGGGAAAACAAAACTAAATACTACACCTTTAAGCCGAAAGAGGAGCGGGGAATATGCACTACGCCACTGACCTTGACGAACTTAAGAACGAGCTATAGGAACTAGGCCACGACGTTATTAATATACACAACGTACAACAAAAACTGACAAAGAAACCACTGCCGCTATTTTTCATTGAACTAAAAGCCAAAGCAAATAATAGAGAAATCTTTAATATTACAACACTCCTATGTACCAAAGTCATATTTGAGCCACCTCACCACAAACGCACGGTAGCTCAGTGCTATATGGTATATATAAAAATATATATATATATATATATATATATAAATATGGTCATACACGAAATTCCTGCACCAAAGACCCGATCTGCGTGAAATGAGCTGGCAAGCACAAGACTATTGACTGCAAACTAATAAGTGCAGTTTAAATTAAATGCGCTCTTTGTGGCGGCTCACACACAGCCAACTATTAGCGATGTGACGTATACAAACACCTAAAAATTAAAAGATTTTCCCTCACTAAAAGAGAAAGACGATAAAAAAGATGATATAACGTTGGAATAACGTACGCCCAAACAGCAGCCAGTAACCGTAGAAACCCCACAAATCAGGTACAACCTCAACAAGAAGATGAGGAACACAACAAAAACGAAAGCAACAAAAACGAAACCAACAAAAACGAGACTAGTAAAAAAAAAAACACAGAAAAAGACTGAATTTTCAAAAAATTTTGCGGAAATAAAATATATAATAAAACCACTAGCGCAACAAATGAGTAATATGATGAACATAATGACAGTACTATTGACAAAACTCGACAAAAAGAATGGACACTAAAATAAAGATTTCAACTTGGAATGAAAACGGATTAAAAAATCACTTGAATGAACTATAGCTTTTCCTACACAACAACTACACTGACATTGCTTTGATATCGGAAACACACTCTACAAGTAGCCAGCACATGAACATACGTGGATTCAAGATGTACCACACAAGCCATCCCAACGGTACAGGACACGGTGGGACTGCTATCATTATTAAACAAAACATTAAACATAACGTACTGCTTCCATTCCAAGAAACCTATATCCAGTCGACAAGCATACAAATCTTCGACTCATCCGGACCACTAAGAATAACAGCCGTGTACAGCCCACCAAAACACAATATCTCAGAGTCGCAATACCTTGACTTCTTAAAAACTCTCTGACAACGCTTTATAGCTGCAGGCGACTACAATGCGAAGCATACAGACTGGGGCTCCAGAATATCAAACAAGAAAGGTAAAAACCTACAGGGTGCACTGCTGTTAGCAAACGCTAAACATCTTAGTACCGGCGAACCCACGTATTGGCCAACAGACAAAAATAAAAAGCCAGACCTCATTGACTTTTATATACTCAAAGACATAGACTTAAATAAATGTGTCATAACATCAAGACTGGAACTATCGTCAGACCATACACCTATACTACTCGAACTTAATTCAACTGAAGTGAACACAACCAAGTCCAAACTATAGCACAACAACAAAACTGACTGGGATACCTATCGAGACTACATTAACACAAACTTAAATACAAGCATTCCACTGAGATCACCCGACAACGTAGAATCAACTATAGTCCAACTAAACGATAGCATTGAGAAGGCAGTATTGCCAGCAACTCCGGACAAGATAATACACCATGCAAAGCGATACACACCCCCTACGCTTCGCAAATTGATATGCACAAAACGAAAACTGAAAAAAGCATGGACCATTTGCAGATCCCCCGATGCGAAAAATAAATATAACAAGGCAACTAAAGAAATTAAAAAATATCTTCAAAATCAGAAAAATTATCAAATTACGACGTATTTACAGAGGCTAACTCCGACAATCTTTACCGGCTACTCCCTGTGGAAAGCTACAAAAAAACTGACAAATAAAACAATACACCAGGCACCTATAAAAATGGACAATGGATCATGGGCAGTAACGAACCTAGACAAGGCGACAGTTCTAGCGAATTATTATGAAAATATATTTCCTGATGAAACACTCAACGACGATGACTGTCATATAAACTCGACAGTCACTCCCCAGCCAACTCGCCTTATAAAAACATACTCAAATGTATACAGCACGACATGAAGCCCAAAAAAGCACCTGGATATGACAAAATTGACGGAAAACTTTTAAGGGAGCTACCACTTTAAGCAGTTGTATACATACGTAATATTTTCAACGCGACAATTAGAATAAATTACTTTCCTAAAGTATGGAAAGAGGCTGAAATCATTGCAATTCCAAAACCTGGCAAACATATAATACCTGACCACCAATTTGGCTTTCGACAAAAACACTCGACCAAACAACAAATCCATCGTGTGACTGATAAAATTTTAAACGATCTTGACGACAACAAGTTCTGCAGAGGAGTTTTTCTAGATGTAGAAACGTACTACAGATATTAGTACACTATATCACAGAAAGACATTTTTTCGTTAAGTACTCAGATGAATATTCCACATTAAGAAAAATCAAAACAGGCGTACCACAAGGAAGTGTACTAGGACCGTTATTATGCACTATCTTTACAGCGGACATACCATCACCAAATGACGACGCTTCAATGATAGCCACATTTGCTTATGACACTATAATACTTAGCGCACATATACAAGTAAACATAGCAACATCCACACTGCAACATCATCTGGATACTACCCTAAGGTGGTTTGAAAAGTGGAAAATAAAAGTGAATAATACCAGAACAGTACATGTTATATATACAACTAAAACTAAATTCACACCACTTCGTTTAACGATTGACGGAGCGGACATAAAAATTTAAAATCAATCCAAATAGCTAGGGTTATATATTGACAACAATATATACCAATACCATATACTTAAAAAACGGGACCAAATCAAGCTGAGGAGTAGTCAATTATATTGGCTGCTCAAATCAAAGTTAACATTAGAAAACAAAATACTGATCTACAAAGCCATTATAAGACCAATCTGGACGTACGGAGCACAAATCTGGGGAACGGTCAAAAAATCAAATACAGACATAATACAAAGACAACAATCAAAAATCATTCGCATGATCACCAAGGCTGGGTGGTATATAACTAACAATGATCTGCATCGTGATCTTAATATTCCAACAGTAACAGAGGAGATTACAAAAATAAGTCGTATCTACCAGACCAAGCTTACCAAACACCCAAATGTTGGTGTCAATCTACTACCAATACAGGAACTACAATGCAGACGCAGGTTACAGAGGACAAGGCCAGTGGATGTGGTTGAATAAATTCGAAGCTATATACAACACATAAATCAATACCTCTTTCTTTTTCTTTTCTGTTTTTCTTTAATGTGTTTATTTTTGTATTTTATATTCTTATTACATTTATGTTTATTTTACTTTATTTTGCTCTATAATTGTATTAATTTAATTTAAATGTATATTATTTTTGTTACTATTTTCATTTTTTCCCCTACGTCCTTACAAAAATGAAAAACTTTTGTGATCTGCTCACATAAATTAGCTACAACCCTAAAATAACGTTTAAACCATGTACTAATAGTCTTAATAAAAAATAAAGACATATGTACACGACATATGGGAAATATAAAAAAAATAAAAAAATTTACCTACCTTCATGAAAAAATGTAACAAAAAACTTCATACATATGTCCAAAGAACCATGCTAAATTTTCACTTATTAAAAAGACTTTCATTAGAAAGGATCCAACCACGTTAAGTCACCTAAATGTCCCGCCTAGCTTAACGAACTTAATTCAATTTGCAGGATTAAACCCGAATGATTTGGAAAGAGATGTACGTTCAAATTTTACTATTACAAATAATAGCGATATATTGAACATAGTAGGTCGACATTTTGAATTGATACATGCCACTAAACAAAATGATCCAACAATGAAGTTACAGCCTTGTGAGTAACGCCTTTAACCAGCTTTTATTAATAAAAACTAGCTATGAGGGCTCCATTATAAGAGTTACATCATTTCACGAGGACAAAAGAGAAGACAATTTAAGAGAGCATAAAACTGACATCTACTATATCCAAAAACACGACCTTATCTCAATTTTAGCGAAACTTAAAAATAAACTATCTTCTGGCATTGGCCAAATTCCTAATATAGTACTTAAAAATTTTTCCATAGAACTTGAAACGGACTTCTGTACTCTATTCAATAACTTGCTAAATAACGCATACTTCTCAAATCAATGGAAAACAGCGAAAGTAGTCATTATTCCTAAAAAAGAAAATACAATTTTAAAAGCCTTCGCCCAGTCAGCATGCTTTCTAACATAAGCAAAATCTTCGAAATAATTATAAGTTCCAATATAAATAAAACTATTTAGAAAAACAACTTAGTTAGTCATAGACAATTCGGATTCCAATTTCAACATTCAACTGTAAACGCCATTAACCTATTAGTATCTGACATCAACTGGAATTGGAATAAAAAATTTGTAACGGGTACCTGTTTCATTGACTTAGAGAAAGCTTTTGACAAAGTCCGGATTCCAGGTTTAATTGTCAAGCTAATGAGTTACAAGTTCCCATTACATAGCACTACCTTAATTTACAACATGTTGTCTGGCAAAAAATTTAAAGTTAATATTAAAACCGCATTAAGAAAGGTACTGTAAATGCCCCAAAACATGGATAAAATTGACCATATCATTGCTTTTGCAGACGACCTAGTGATCTACCACTCAGATGCAATAGTGAACAATATAAAAACTCAACTTCAAAATAAAATCATGATTGTAAATATGCTGAAAACTGGCATCTGAAAATAAATGTAAACAAATGTGAAAGTATGGGCGGACGGCCCATAAAGAATAGTACATTTAAAAAAAAAATTAAGACATTTCGCAATAACTATAAATAATGAAAACATTTCGCAAACCAATTGTGTCAAATATTTAGGTGTTATTCTGGATAAAATTTTTGTACTTTAACCATCATGTCAATTTTCAAATATCTAAAACCAAAAGAGCATATCATTCTTATAAAACAGTCTTTTCGTGTAGACTGATAAACGCCAAAGTAAAGATTTTAATGTATCAAGCACTAGTTAGGTCAATATTAACTTATGCTTGCCCAATATGGTTCAACATATCCCCTTCTTACATGGAGCACCTTAGAAAAACAGAAAGACACATACTAAGATCATCCACCTCTATGTTTAGAACTCATAATATGAATTATATTTACTACTATTCAAACAAAACACTTTATAATGAGGACAAAATTATTAGAATAGATACACATAAGAAAGCATTTAATTAGAGCAACCTTGGTTACAACCAACAGCTTTATTTTTGCACCGTATTATGAAAGCGATAGCTACTTTCAAGAATGCACAGTTAACGGGTACACCCCTCCCGCGATCTTCATTTATCCCGATAAAGAAGGTTTTATACAAAACGAAGAAGGTGTACCCATTTTATACCAAATCAAGAGGCGAACCAACAACAAAGTTATTTCCTCAAAAACTTAAAATGTTGACAACAAACGGTTCGACACCACGATCTCATCGAAAGATAAGAGTGATTCAACAAAAACCACCAATCATTGTTGGTGGAAAACACCCTAAAAATACCAAACATCCTATTACCATCTTCCTATCCCCAATAACCCTCCAAATCACACAACTAGTTTTTAGTATTAGTCTTAGTCTTAGTCTTAGTTAATTATTATTATATATAATGAAGCAATGTTTTTTTCTTAATTTTTCATTGCAATCGAAATATACTTGTTCTTAAGAATAAGTTAATCATAATACATACATACATTTGTTTATTTAATGTAATTAACTTTTGACATTGTTATATAAATAAACGAAAAAAAAAGAAGAAAAACAGCAAACCGTACTTTGAGCAAGCAGACTGCCAAACAGGAGAAGCTCGCAAACAAATCTGAGTACAGTCTATTGAATTATATAAGCAGCATTACCTAATTCAGCGCGCCAAAATCTACTGGACCTTCGATCCCTAGCCGGCACCATTGGGATCTTTCGTAGATCAACAAAAAAATAAAGAATTGACACTAAAAGTTTTCATTTGAAAACGGACAGTGACCTCTATTGTTTTCGCAATATAATAAGGGCCATTCCAAACAATAGCAATAATAGTTAATATACAAAAATGCCTAGTTCTCGTTCACCACTTTTTACCGAACCCAAAGAAAAAAGGCAAGCCGGTGATTTATCCCCCGAATTGTCGCTAAAGGACATTCTTGTGGTAATTAACAACAGCGAAGAAAGATTCCAGCGAAAACTCCAAAATCTGGCATCTAGAGAAGAAATCATTAAAACAGAGCAAAATGTGGTCGAAAAACTAAACAAATTTGCAATTAAGGAGGATGTTAGAAGAGTGGACGACAAGCTGGCAGTCATAGTTATGCAGATGGATAAAATAAAGTAAGAAAACGAACAACTCAATAGTGAACTGGAAAAGTAAAACTTCATCGACAAAAAGAGCAGGCTGAGATTCACCGACTGATTACACATGCAAAAATGAACAATATAAACTTCATAGACGTTCCTATGGGGAAGGACCCAAGAGCGGCGATCGTGGAGGTATGTCGCGAAAAACCATACAACCAGGTGCCAGAATTAATGGCGGCAAGGACCATAGTGACCCATTCGAATTGACCCGAGCGATTGTTGCGGAGATGGTGTCATAGGAGAAAGTGGGTGAAATCCTGAAAAGCGTGCGCAAACTGGCCAGGTCAAATATTTACTTGCACGCAATTGACCCAAAGCACAAAATCATAATAAAAAATTGATTCAATGAAAGTGGGCAAGGAATGGTACTATTTTAACAACCAGTGAAATCTTACCTGTGGCAAAGAAAGAGGGTTCCAGGTACTGAAAGAACTTTCCCAGCTATCAACCAGAAAATAATATATTATGATTATCAGGGAAGGCCAATTCAAGAAACTAAGTACAATTTCTTACGATATGCTCCACCTTGAGAGAGCTAAGAATTTTGTTGGGCAAAACCAACTCTACCAAACGAACAAAGAACGGCTATTCTAAACGGTAAAGATTGGGGAGTGCTCGACGACTTCCTCAGGGACTGATTTTTACAAGTTCTTGAAACACATATATTAACTACAGAGAAGCAAAGTATTTACAAAGTATTTATCTTTAAAGTATTTACATCACATCTGTCTTAATATACTACTTTATTTATATTTATATACTTTAAGTTAGCAAACGGCCAAGCATGCCTTACTAAATGTTCTCCTTCAAAATAAAAATAAAAATAAAAACTATTCAAAATCAATTTTTTTAAATACCTTAATAAATATGTAATTAATACTACTGCGTTTGAATTATAATAAAATATTAAAAAACAACAAAGATATGATGAGTCCTTAAACACAAAAATTACCTTATTTGTTATTGTTATATCGGTCTGCCAGTAACCACTCCTAAGCTCCTGCTGCTGTGAATGGTCGCTATCCACCAAGCCTGTAAATCGAGGTTGAAAGATGCTGCTGGCAATATTTTATTATACGCTGAAGTGATACACAGGGGAAGCATGAGCAATTGACACGTTTAGCTTCTGTGCACGATGAAGCATAGTGGCCATATGCCGAACAGTTGAAGCAACGACTTTTCATTTTGTAAGCTGATGTGGACGCACTTGCAGATCTAGCCACTGGAACCACGGACTTGTTACGTAAATCGCCATATCTACGCAACAACTTCTTGAGCTGATTTATATTCTGCCCTGGGTATAAGACTGCAATGCTGGTTGAGTTGTCGATGGAAGCCGTCGATGATAAATCGTACTGTATGGGCCTCCTCAATATAAATGTCGGCACGTGAAGAAGCTATCTACTGCATCTGGAGCATGTACCCCAATGTTTTACCGGGTATATTCACAGTTGATTTCAGTTGATTGTGGCCAAGGGTTTGATTATAACTCATTATAACTCGTTGAATGATCAACACTCAAGAATAATGCTACTTCTATGGCTGGTTTCAATAATCGGCGTATACACGTTAACTTGAAAGCGTCACTATTGTGACCACCGCGACGCAATCATTGCAAAATTCACTTATCCATTTGTTCGCCTTATTGGAGTCTGCATCGGTAAACAGAACAGTGTCATCCAACACATCGCCGACATCACTATTCGCCCTAGTCTCCTTTTGCATTAATTTCGCGAGCAATGCTTTTTTCCCCGCTATTCTTATTTCTGTATCTAATTCCCACTCTTATCTTTTCAAGTCAGTATGACGGTCACGTTGGTTTTGCATGCTCTCTGGAATTTTTTCGCTGTTGTCAACCGAATGCTCGCTACTTGGGATGTCGATGTCAACATTCCAATTGTTGTCTGCAGTAGTTAGTTTCCGAAAAGTTACAACATAGGGAAATTCAATTTGGTGACTAATTAGCCTCTCCGCTGCTTCTTCATTTCTGATTTCTTTACTCTGACGTTTTCGAAAGATGACGTGGAGGAAGGGGAAAATGAGAGAAAAAAATTTGCTTATCTCAATCGATACACACAAATCATGTATATTTCTGTGTATTGCATTTCCCTCTCGTTCACTTTTATGCATCCAATTGCACAGGCCTAACTCTTCATTCCGGCAGCTTTCCAGTTGCGTAAAATCAAATTATATATTTATACTAGCGAAGCCCACCAGGCATTGTTCTGCCCTTTCCGGTATTAGCAAACAAAATAAAATATCAATAAAAGTAAACAAACCCAGTGTTTCATTAGCTTGTTAGCAAGAAAATTGTATTGTATGAGTCACACTGAGTTCAGTTACTTCTTGATTTTGTCTTTCGCATCATCTGATTCCCCCGTTGTTCTCATATAACTTGAGTGGTGTGAATATGAGTTAATACTCATATAACTCGCGTGCTAGAAGTGAAACTTCAAGAGGACTGAATGAGACACAGTATATAGTATACAACTAATAAATATACGAAAAGAGAAAAGAATCAAAATTAAAAAGAGATGGTCTAATACTGAGAATAATAAAGAGTATAATACTAATAACTATAATAATACTAACAATAAGAATACAAACACTAATTATATTAACAATAAACTATCGAAGCTAACTGCCAAGAGAACCAAAGAACTATCATAGCTTCGATAATAGAACCAAAGAACAAGAGAAATTAAAACATCAAAATACATCCCCTCTGTGTTGAGGTCATAATTCGAGTGCGTCGTGCGCCTGCCGCTTGCTTGATTATATTTATTTTGACACAGACTTGCGGCCGAAGCTATCGCGGATTCTTCTTTGGTGTCGCGATAGTCGCAAATTTTGTGCATACTTGAGTAGAACGAACCTGATGTGTCATGCAAAGAGTATACATTCATATACAGGTTCCATTTCTCAAAAGCTTTTGATTTTTTTTATCTGCGAGATCGGCGCTAATAGCTTGTGTTATTTGGCTGCTATTAACATCGAAGAACCAGCGCTTTCATTTCATTCATATAAATGAATATAGGCGAAATATGGGCTAATATGGGCTCGATTTGGTTTGTTTTTTTTTAAATTAAATTATAACATTAAACGCAGTAAACTGCATAAAACATTTGTCGGATTTAAAAAATAATGACGTGACAATAAAAATAAAAAATTAGACTTATACTAACTTAATTAATTATAGAAGGCTGTATCCTTCTTAGAGGGAGATCATGTGTCAGCCTCTTCAGTCTACGCCTTGTTGAGATACGGGTGAGGCAGAAAGCTAGAGGATTTGGGTGCGACAAAAGTCTGTAGTGATAGCGGCAGCTGTGAGAATTAATCACCTCCATAACAGTTGGCACGGCAAGATCCCTATGCAGCGTGGAGTTGCGGACGTACCAAGGGGCGCCCATAAATCTTCTGAGAGCCTTCGCTCTGACACGCCTGCACTCTTCTGATGTTGTAGGCAGCAGTAGTGCCCCAAATTTGTATGGCGTAGCGCCAAGCAGGTGCCACTACTTGCAGATAGATGAGCCTTTTATTAGTTAAAGATAACTTATTCGATGGGCGGAGGAGCCACCCCAGTTTCTTGAGCTTTTGATAGCAGCGCGCTGTAACTACCTTAATGTGTGCACGCCAGGTAAGACGCTTATCCAGGATCAAACCGAGATACCGGATTTGCTCCATTTGCGGAATGATTCTTGTGTTGTAAGTCACAACCGGACAGACGCCTTGCCTTAATGTGAAGGTACAGTGAGCTGATTTCTCAGCGTTTATGGCTATATTCCAACGCCTGGCCCATGAGTGGAATCTATCCAGGTAGCTGGACAATT
The DNA here is from genome assembly GCA_035041755.1 of Cacoxenus indagator. Lineage (NCBI taxonomy): Eukaryota > Metazoa > Arthropoda > Insecta > Diptera > Drosophilidae > Cacoxenus > Cacoxenus indagator. The sequence continues at coordinate 33,710 of JAWNKX010001108.1, forward strand.
TCTCCGCAGCTTCGTTCAGAGAGGCAGAGTTGAAAATAACTGCCGTATCGTCCGCGTAAGTAGCAATAATCGAATGCTCATCTCTAGTTGTAGGCATATCAGAGGTATATAAGGAGTAGATTTGGTTTGTAGTTTAAAATTAAAGAGAAATCCACACAATTTGCTTAATATTCTCGAATACCTGGCAAATAAAGAAATTTAAAAAAATCAAAGGAAGAAGACAATGTCTCTGATTTTTGTTTTTATTCTATCTTTCTTGTGTTTTTTATAATTTACTTATCATTGAATATTTTCCCCTTTTACAGCATTTCGACGGCTGGCCATTTGCTTGCTGTTTAGCTTTTGCAAACCAGCAGGATATTCGACCCCGCCTAAGTTGAACAGACAAGAAATTTGTACAACTACAGAAAACTTAACGTAAGCTATTAGGGCCGGTAATTCCTCTCCCTCCATTTTTTAAGGGTGAAATGTAACCTATATACAAAGAGAATTAATTCAATAATATTGAATAATTGAATAAGTTCTCTTTGTCTATATATTTCATACTCTTTGGTGTCATGACTCATGAGAGAGCCAACATGCCAACAACTGCGAGTATCTCTGTGTTTCATTTCTCGTTTTCTTTCCTCTTTTTCTCACTTTCCATCAGTGAGCAGCGATTTCGAATTTTATATACTTTTCAACGGCAAACTGATGAGCCAATATTGATTCCATTTGTTTATATTTGTCTTTCCCGAATTTCGCTCTATATTAACGGACCAAACTTCACTCGACGAGCTACTCCAGTGTTTCGACGTCTGTACGGGACATACAGAAATACATCCAATTTTATATTATGTAGGGTGTGATGGGGTCTGGCGATCAACGGGGGTTATCGAAATAATCGATCGTCGTCATATGCGGTACCTTGTGGTTTTCGGTGTTATTTCTGTGTTTTTACATTGGTATCCGCTGTTGGACTTATATATAGTAATAATATATTTCTGTTGTGCTACTTAAGTTGAGTATTTAATAGGTCATATAAAAAGACCCCGCAGTTTTTGCAACTATATGGTGTTGAGGTCCATAAATCTGGCAACACTCATCTGATTGTATGAAATGAACGTGTGTTTGAAAGGCGATATTTCAGGCTACATTTTTTGTGAAGGTAGCTGAGTAATTCATTACTCGTGTTAAAAGTTATACTGATTTGAATGTGAGTGAAATATGTGAAGAAATACGTTATGACATGCCGACACATTTGTAAAGTTTACGGAGAGAATACTATGAGCGAACATCAGACCGAGGAGTGGTTGGCTTGGTTTCGTTCCGGAAAGTTTGATGTAAAAGATGCACCTCGCACTCTTCAGCCTGCCACTGAAAAAGTCGATGAAATTTTGCAACTGATGGAGCAAGACCGGCACGGAAGCTGTCAGGAGATAGCAGAGACCATCGGTGAAACTCGAGCTTAAGTGGCGCATAGCGCGTGTTTTGTCTTCGCTAAGTGGAAGACATTTCCATGATTCTTCTCTGAAGCTCTCTTCAGGCAGTCTATCAAAACGCGGAGCGAATGTGCCGTAGGAAGTTTTCGCCGTGATGCATTCGCCAAGGTAGCCGTCGGCCCCTTGGAATTCTCTATATGTGGGCGCCCTATATAGAGTTTCGTAGGAACTCTTCGCCTCAGAAGCCCGCCGTGTCTATTCTGTCTCTGTCACACTGCGGTTGCAGGTTCTGTGAGCACTTGACTAGATCAGTGAGACTGCAGCTCTGTAAGAACTTTCACTCCCAAAGGGAACGGTTCCTACTCATTTGTGATTGCAGCGGTTGGCTCCGTAGGAGCATGCGTCTATTCAGGGCTAGGCGGTTCGTGAATAGACGGCAAACGATTATGTTAAGTGTTTGGTGGGATTGGAAGGGAATTGTCTATTAGGAGTTGCTAGAACGTGGCGAAACGGTCAATTCAGTCCTTGGCGCGTATATTTGGCCCTTTATGTACGCAAATGAGAAGCTTACTAACACTTTCTCACTATGAGAACTGTACTACCTCACACTCAATAACTCTGTCTCATTACCATCTATTATATATATGTAGTTATAAAGTTACCTAATTATATTAGAGCATACAGAATACACATTTAATTCTTATGAAATAAAGTCAGTCGCGCATACACACTCAACGCGATCGGTTCATTCAGGGACACAACAGTAGCAATTTTCCCTCTTCTCGGATCTTTCTCATCGCATATAAAGGTCTGGAAACAGTTGATTCCTCAACTGTTAAGCTGTCTGCAAGCTGCTTTAGAGTTTGAGCAGAGTCTCCGTCCAATAACGCTTGCAGTTCATTATCCTTAAACTTTTTTGGTGATCCAGACCGTTCTTTGCCATTGACATCAAAATCACCAATTTTTAATCATGGAGCAGCAGTTTCTAAACGTGTTTGACGAGTTTCAGTAGGAGATTTATTCAAATCAAATAAAAAGAGTAGTGAAGGTCGAAAATGCAATTTTGAGCGTTCCATGATTAGTGTTAATATACATTAAGTAACTTAATACCACTAAATTGTACAACTAGGTTGTAACGATACAGAAATTGCGAATCTTTTTTCTAACTGCTTTTAGAGCACATATTCTAACTTCACTAACAATGTCAATAAATCGTATCCTTTTTATCTGCCTCTATTCTGCCGAGTATTTGGATGCAATCATATGCAATCTGCATAAAAAAGGCAGTAAGTCGCATATATCAAATTACAGAGGTATTGCCAAACTGTGTGCAATTTCAAAGTTGCTTGAACATATTATCACTGATCAACTTCAGCCTTTCGTTCTTCCTTTATTAAGTACTTGCCAACAGGTGTTTCATAAAAATCAGTCAACCACGACCAGTTTAATATAATTCACTTTTTTAGTCAATATTTTTCACAACAACGCCAAATATATGTTATTTACACTGACTTTAGTATGTATGTCCGTGTATGTGACTCACAGTTCAGAAAGTACAGCAATTGCCTATAATCAGTTCAAAACCAGTTCTTACTTTTTGCACTGCGTAACTTACATTTGGATCCTAACATCCACCTTCAATCCTATCAATCCTATTGTCCAGTGCTAGAACGACTTGCGGTGTAATGTTTTTGTATAATTTAATTGTTGCCAGTATCTATTCCCCTTTTCCTCTTACTAACATCAATTTCAAAGTACCTTCTCGTGTTACAAGAAGTTATTTTCCAATTTATGTTGGTCTCTGTAAAAATATGTATATGCAGCATGATCCATTTTGTGTCTTGTGTCAAGCTTACAACCTACATTATAACCTGGTATCTATCGTTTCATCATCAGATAACTTAAGATCTACGCTTTTATCCTATCTCAACTCCTAATAACTAGTTTCTATCACTCTTTGGCTATATTGATTGTTTACAGGTTAGATTAAGATTACAAATACAATATGTGTGATTTTATGAATTTAATGTGAGACCTTATGATTTATATCTTGTAAATATTTGCGTGTTTTAAGAACTTAATTAAAGTCTCAATATTATAGTTATAGTGGGGTTGCCCAGTAAGGTTCTTGTGGTCGTTAGAAAAAGTTTTCTGGAAAGTTCTAAAACTGGATAATCGATTAGAACATGATCAAGTTTAGTGGCAAGTGGTTTGGTACAGAGCGGGTAATTATTGGATATGGGCCTGTCTATATAGTGTTGTAGTATGCCCTTGGCGTAGCCTTAGCAATGCGATTTGGTTGGTTCGGGGTTGAGGAATTTCTAAAAAAACATGTGAGTGTTGAAGGTGATGTAGAGTGTGACTGGTACCATTTTGAGGTTCGATTGAGCAGATATTGATGACTGGATAATAGATTTTGCTTAAGGAGATTGTTTATATCATTTTTGTTATAATTGGGTGTATATAATAATGGCCGGCTTTGAGCAAATTTGGCTGCAGTGTCTGCGGCTTGGCGGGCGGATATGGGATGTTGGGTCAGCCGAGTTGACTTAAACTTGAGGTGTTTGTAAAATGGATTGTCATTTGAATTTTGCAGAATTTTAAATAGTTTGCTAGTCATATGGGTTCGCCTTATTTCTAATTTTTCAATGCCTTATTCCAATATCAGGTTATGGATGGGTGTGGTCTTCAGTGCGCCTAGTGTTGATCTTATTGCTGAATTGATTATACCTTTAGTTTTATTCAGTAGGGATTTGGGTGCACTACCATAAAAGAATGGACCCTAGTCAACTTTGGCTTTAGTGATTCAGATAAGTGTGGAAGAGTTGGATTTGAATCTTGTTCTGGAAAGTCATTTGATAATGTTTAGTTTCCTACCTAAGGACTTGCATAGAGTGTTTAAGTGTAGTCCATTTATAACTTTTGTTAAAGGTGACGCCTAAGATCTGTAGGGATTAGTATATTGTTGGTTAATAGATTACTGTTACAGTGGTGTTTCCTACACGTGTAAGTGCTTGCACTTTTCTAAGGATAACTTTGCCCCTGCATAGTCTCCCCACGTTTAGATGGCTTCAAACAGCTGACCCATTTCAAGGTTAGCATCCTTCTTTTTGTAATTTATTAAAATTTGAAACTCATCTGCATAACTGGAGCGGGAAATGTTTTTATACCTTTCTATGGTTTTGTTAAGTCTGTGGTATGTTATGTAGTGTATTTGAAAGTTGGTTCCCGACCCTAACTTTTATTTTGTGTTTAATCATGAAGTTTCTTATGTAATTTAAGATTTTTGGTCCAATCTTCCATTTCTTTAGTTGGTCGATAACAGCGTGAATCCCAATACAGTCGAAAACCTTTGAGAAATCAAGGGAGATGATTGAAATGTGGTGTTTTTTGGCTATGGAGTTAGCTATCAGATTGTCTGCTTACAGACAGTCGGCAACTGATTTGTTCGTTTTGAAACCAAATTGGTTTTTTGAGAGAAGGTTGTTGTGTTCTACGAACCACCAAATGCGTCTGGAGATTATTTTGTCCAATTCTTTGGCGAAGCAGGGATTGAGTGAAATAGGGCGGTAAGAGTTTGGGTCTGTTTTATCACTATTTGGTTTTAAAACTGGAATAATTAAGCTTGTTTTGAATTGTTGTGGAATGTAGTTGTTAAAAATATTATTGAAATGGTTGGTTATTCTATTTGTGCGAAGAAGTTCAATGTTTTATCATAGAGTATAAAATTTTGTCGTGACCTGGGGTATGACTTTTAGTGAGTGGATGGCGCTTAGGAGTTAGATATATAAAATGTCGATTTCAATCTGTTTAGCTGTTGCTATTGTTAAGATTAGTTTGAAAATCCAGAAGCTATGTGAGAAATTCGAGTTGTCAGAGGCGTCAGACCATTGCTGGGCAAACTCATTGGCGATTGCAATGTGATCGGTGGTGTTATATGTGGTGTTTAGGTAAGTGATAGCATGAAAGCTGTTCACTGGGTTCAGCCCACAGAAACTTCTAATGTTATGCCAAATTTTTTCAGAGGACGTATTTGGATTGATAGTCCATGTGAACTGGTAGTTAGCTTCACGTTTTGCTATTTTTAATTCCCGCCTGAATCTGGCATATGTTTTTTTAAAGTGTATGATGTTGGCTTGGATGATGTTGCACTTTAGAATATTCCAAGCTCTGTTTTTTTCTGTCCGAAGAATAGAATGGATTTTATTCCACCATGGGATATTACGAAGTAACTGGTGGGTAGATGTTTTGGAAATGGATTTGTGGGCACTCTGTAAGATAATTTTGTTCAAATTTGCTGCTTCTTTGTTAACTTCTCGTGCTGTAGGTATTTTTTGTCCCAGGTGTTTGTTTCTTTTTGGAAATGGGTCCAGTTAACCCTTTTATCTACTTTTATCAAAGTAGTGGTAGGCGCGATTCAGTAGTTTTGAACGTTTTTAAGATGATGTGAAAGTAGTCACTACCACAGAGATAGTTAGTTTGTTCCCATATGGTCTGTGGGCAAAGAAACGGGGTACAAAAGGAGATGTCGAATTAGGTGAATGTATGGTGGGTAGAGAAATGAGTAGGTAGTTGTTTATTTAAGATATCAAAATTTTTTTGATTTAAAATTTGCCCTTTTTGTTGTTGGTGGGTGAACCACATGTGGCGTGCAAGGCTGTTAAAGTCTCCCATTACGAGAATGTCGGTATCGTAGTGAGAAAAAGTATCTTGAAGCATTTGTTTGGAGGATGCTTTTGTGGGTGGGACATAAACTGAACTAATGCAGAATGTCTTGTGTGACTTGATTTCTGCGGCTACAGATTCTGGGTCAATTGTTTTATATTGTATGGAGTCGTGGATGAGTAGGGCTGTGCCACCAAAATAATTGCCTGGTTTGTTACGTAGTACTGAGAAGTTTATAGGTGTTGGAAAATGGGTGTTGTCATGTTGGAGATGTGTTTCTTGCAATGATATAATTTGGGGAGAGAATTGCCTAATTAATAGCAGCAGTGCATTGTAGTTATTTGTATAGCCTTTAGCATTCCATTGGAGAATTTTAAGGTTCATTATGATAGAAATAAGATAATATATTTCGTGGGAGAATTTGTAATTTAGATTAGTTAGTATTAAATTTATTACTTAGCTTAGATGCCAAAGAAGTGCTGGGCTTTGTGACGGTGAGGTCGTTAGAGATGTCGTCGTATTTAATCAATGGTCGTTGGGTTAGTGTAGTGATTGGGAATGGGATAACGGTGGTGATTGTTTGTTTTGTAGTTTCGGAGTTGCTAGCTTGATTAGGTTTATGAGTTCGGTTGTAAATTTCGTATGCAGCTTTGTTGTCCACTTTGTCTTTGATTTTGATGGCTATGATTTGTTGTTGTTGTTTAAAGTAAACGGGACATTTCTTGTCAATGGATGAGTGTGTGTTGCTGGGGAGGTTGTTGTCGGTGCAATTAATTCAGTTTGTGTTGTGTTCGCACTCTTCGTTAAGGTCTTTGTCAGTATGTTCCTATCTACCGCACTTTGCGCACACTTTGTGATTTCTGCAGAACTTGTAAATGTGGCCAAAACGAAGACAATTGTTGCAGTGTATCGAATTGGGAATATAATGGCGAATGTTTGTTTTCTCGTAGCCTTTCCTCTGACATATTCGGGGAGAGTAACAGTGGAGAATGTCAAGATAAGTAAACCGGTTTCGATGAGTTTGCCTTCACTCTTTCTCAGTATCTTTTTCACTTCGAACCCGTTTTGGATTGATAGCGAACTCTTGATTACTTCTTCTGGAATTTCTCGCAAGTCGTTGGAATAGTTAACGCCTTTGCTGTGATTCAAAGAAGAATGTTCAGAAACAGTTACAGTTATTCCTTTTTTTTTGCACAATTAAATTATAACATTTAACGCAGTAAACTGCATAACACATTTGTTTGATTAAAAAAAAATAATGACGTGAAAAAAAAATTTGACTTATACTAAATTAAAAACGATGTAAATTGTGCCGAAAAGGCAATGATATAGAAGGCTGTATCCTTCTTAGGGGGAGATCTTGCGGGTGTAGCCTCTTCATTCTACGCCTTGTTGAGATACGGGTGAGGGAGGAAGCCAGGGGATGTGGGTGCCACAAAAGTCTGTAGTGATAGCGGTAGCTGTGAGAATTAATCACCTCCATAACAGTTGGCACGGCAAGATCCCTATGCAGCGTGGTGTTGCGGACGTACCAAGGGGCGCCCGTAAATCTTCTGAGAGCCTTGCTCTGACACGCCTGCACTTTTCTGATGTTGTAGGCAGCAGTAGTGCCCCAAATTTGTATGGCGTAGCGCCAAGCAGGTGCCACTACTTGCAGATAGATGAGCCTTTTATTAGTTAAAGATAACTTATTCGATGGGCGGAGGAGCCACTCCAGTTTTTTGAGCTTTTGGTATCAGCGCGCTGTAACTACCTTAATGTGTGCACGCCAGGTAAGACGCTTATCCAGGATCAGACCGAGATACCGGATTTGCTCCATTTGCGGATCACCATCAAATGGAGCAACGAGACAACACTGCCTCCCCGCTATGTAAATAACGGGAGAGGTATTTTTTTTATTTTTTTTATTTCCCCTTGAAGTGTACCTGTCAACAAAATTTGAACTCTTAGTACTACGTTTTCACAATGTATAGAGGGGTGAAAGTAACGCTTATATGCTACTCCATATAAGCGCATATAAAAAAAAGGTAGCTTTAGAATAATGTTTGTTGTGATAATTATGGAGTAGTACTAATGCTAAATATATACATATAAACGCCTGATTATACTATTGCTATAATGATTTATGTTTTATTTTAGATTAGGTCGACAGGCCTTGACCGGCGAAGTCTACGTCTTTGCTGGAGCTCGCGCAGAGGCAGTGTATTCCCCGCGTTGTTAGTATGTTGGCTTATTTTTGTTTGGTATCAACGACTTAAACTAGTTATTTCTTCAGCCACTGGGGAAATCTACAAGTCTTTGTGAATGTCGAAATTTGTGATATACCAGTCAGCGTTTGTAATTTTACGTAGAATTTTCGATTGTTGTCTTTGTATTAATTGTAGTTTTGTTCTTTTCGCAGACCCCCATATTTGCGCCCCGTACGTCCAGATAGGTTTGAGGATTGTATTATATATTAATAGTAATTCATTTTTAAGTTTAATTTTAAGTTTCATTCGGTTTCGTATTATAAAAATATGGTATTTCCATGTCAGTTTGCTGTCAAGGTAGATTCCGAGGTACTTAGCTACGTTTCCGATTGTTATATCTCTTCCGTCAATTATTAGGTGAACTGTTTTGGTAGTAAAAATTACTTGGACTGTTTTGCTGTTGTTAATTTTTATTCTTTATTTCCGAAACCACTCTAGGGATTTATTTAAGTTTTTTTGTAGAGTGGATGTTGCTGCTTTTATGCTTTTATGGGCGGATAGAAGAATGGTGTCGTCTGCAAACGTAGCTATCATTGTGGAGTCCTGTGTTGGTTGAGGTAGGTCTGCGGTGAAAATATAGTAAAGGAGTGGCCCAAGAACGCTTCCTTGGGGAACTCCTGTGCTTACCGGGCGTAGTGTTAAGTATTCGCTTTTATACTTAACATAAAAGTATCTGCCTTTTATATAGCTTGACAGAATGTGAGTCACATTGGTTGGGAAAATCGAGTGGATCTTGTGCATTAGGCCTTTGTGCCATACTTTATCAAAGGCTTTCTCGACATCTAGGAATAGTCCAATACAAAATTTGTTGTCATCTATATCGTTAAGTATTTTGTGGGTTACGCGGTGAATTTGTTGAATCGTATAATGATTACGTCGCAATCAAAATTGGTGGTCGGGTATTATTTGATTACGTCTTAGAAGAACGAGAAGTCTCTCACTTAGAAGTTTTTCAAAAATTTTTGACAGCTCGGGTAGCAAGCTTATGGGTCTGCTTATGGGTCTGTAGGAGGAGGCTTTTTTGTAGTCTTTCCCAGGTTTAGGAATACCTATTATCTCGGCAACTTTCCATGCAGTGGGGAAATGTCTTAGTCTTAATACCGCGTTACATAGATTTCGTATGTAGTCTAGTGCCTCCAGAGGACATTCTTTCAGTAATAAACCGTTTCTTTTGTGGTAGCCAGGGGCTTTTTTATGTTTAATGTCGTATTTTATATTTGCAATTATTTCTTTCGTAGAGATCTTCTTTAGTGCTACAGTTGAACGACCTCCGTTCAGAGGAGGTAGTGAATCATCAGGGGTACTATCATTCTCCGCAAATACACTCTCGTAATAATTGGTTAATGTTGTAGCTTTCTCAAGATCTGTTCTAGCCCATGTCCCGTTGTCTATTTTCAGTGGTGGTTGATGAATTGTCTTGTTTGTCATTTTTTAATCGCTTTCCACAGAGAATAGTCCGAGCATCTTTTCGGGTTTAAGTTTTGGAGATACTTTTCTAGTTGTTCTCGTTTTTGTTCGATTGAATATGAATTTTGATTGAATCAACAATCAAAAATTATTCGCACCATCACCAAAGCCCAATGGTATATCACCAACACGGACCTTCATCGAAACCTAAGAATTGCGACAGTAGATGAGGAAATAATCAATTTAAGCAGAAAATACCAAACCAAACTTTCCCAGCATTCGAACGATGGTGTGAATACATTACCATTAGATGAACTAACTCGGCAACGTAGACTAAAAAGGTTGAGACCAGTGGACCTCACATAACACATTACTTGCAATTAATAATTGGTAATTGGGGTTATCTTTAATTGTTTATTTATTGATAAAATACATGTTTTGTTAAATTCTAGTCACAACACGACTTTACAAACTGATTGTAAAATTGAATTAACCCACTTGTCCTAAATACTAATCTGTACAATAGTCGATTTATTATTCTATAATAGACAATGTACTCTTCTTTTGGGAAATAAATAATAAATATGTTTTCAGTTCCTTGGTCGCTTTGTTGTAGTCTTTTTTAGCAGATGGGACTCTGATTGTTTGCCAAATTTTCTTAAGTTTTCTCTTTCTGTTGATAAGCCGTCGGAGAGAAGGTGGAGTGAAAGCCTTGCGCTCTGTGGTCGATGTGTAGGAGTCGACTGTAGTGCAGCTTTCTCGATTACATCATTGAAGAGAATCACTGCTGATTCTATGTCGCTATTAGTTGTAATTGAAATGTATAGCCGCAGCGATCGCTTAATATAATCTCTGTAAGTTTCCCAGTCAGTGCGATGATTGTATATCTTGTTGATTTTACGTTGAGTTAACACGCTGTTTTGGTAGTCAAGTTGGATCGGAGTATGGTCTGAAGATAAATCTAGTATTGATTTTATTGCGAGCTTTCGTATATCAATATTTTAAATTATATAGAAGTAGATGAGGTCAGGTATTTTTTTTGTCAGTAGGCCAAAAGGTTGGCTTAAGTGTGTTGCCTTTACTGTGTATATAGCCCTCAGTAGGTTCATACCTTTTTTGTTTGACATTCTAGAGCCCCAAGCCGTGTTTTTTTGCGTTAAAGTATCCACCGACAATAAACCGTGGTCCAAGTGTTTGCAGGAAGTCATTATATTGTGTCAAAGTGATCTTGTGTTTAGGTACACTGTAGGCAGCTGCTATAGTTAGTGATCCCAAAGAATCCGTGATATTAGTTGATTGCATGTGCTCTAAATGATAATTTTCGAGTTCTAAATGTTTGTCAATTTGGTTGTTGTCTAAGAATGTCTTGAATTCGAGTTTATGGTTATTGATTCCATTGGCATTCCATGCAATTATTCGTAGTTTATCGTCCATTTTTGTTGTCGAGTTTTGTCAATAGTACTGTTATGATGTTCATCATGTTACTCATTTGCTGCGCTAGTTGTTTTATTATGAGTTTTATTTCCGCCAGATCGTTTGAAAAGTCAATCTTATTTTCCGCGTTTTTATTGGTCTCGTTTTTGTTGGGTTCGTTTTTGTTTTCCTTCACATCTTTTTGTTTAGGTTGTACCTGATTTGTGGGGTTTCTATGGTTACTGGCTGCTGTTTGGGCAGCTTTTGATAGTTTGATGGTTGTTCTTCTGCCTGATGGTCATCTTTTTTAGCGTCTTTCTCTCTTAGTGAGGGAAATCTTTTAATTTTTAGGTGTTTGTATACTTCGCATCACTTATAGTTGGCTGTGTTTGAGCCGCCCCAAAGAGCGCATTTAATTTGATCAACACTTATTAGCTTGCAGTCAATAGTCTTGTGCTTGCCAGTGCATTTCACACAGATCGGGTCTTTGGTGCAAAAATTTCTTGTGTGACCATATTTTTGGCAGTTTGAGCACTGAGCTACCGTGCTTTTTTGGTGTGGTGATATATTCGTGTTGTTGATTATTTTGCCTTTGTTTTACTTTTTATATTAGTTAAATTTAGTGTGCGAGAGCAGCCGATCAATAGACTTAACAATTCACTGGCTCCGAATCGAGTGAGGGCGGTATTATCAGTATGGAAAATAATAATGCCACGCATTGCTCTGATTGCAATGATACCCCTTTCAATGAGAACGAGTATCCACCGTTACCACATGACGACCTTTCGGCACGTAAATTCCGCATTCAATCCAAAAAGAAAAAGACCATTGGTTCGCCCGTCCTTAGCCACAAACGCGCAACTTTGGATCCTAAAGTTAGAAACCCGCTGGAGAACAACTAAGCAACCAAATGGATACAGACGAAGGGATCATCTACTATTTCAGATATATCGCCATCTATTGAAAAGAACCATAACTCGACACCCAATGATCACGATTCCCTATCAGAAATCGAAAAACCAAGAACCAGTGCCGCTGCTGCGACCGCTTGGGCCCGGCTCTCGGAAAATCCAACCCACAATTCTCTGGCTAGTCATCGTGCCGCCCATACCGCTCCACGCGCCACTTCCGGCCCATCAATTGTCAAACAGCTATAGTGCGGTAGTCAGGCAACTTAATGTACATGAAATCGAATTCCACTCCTATCAGTTGAAAGACGAGAACCCTTTCAGATTCGTTATAAGAAATCCCTCCTTCTCCACCCGGATCAGGGTTCTAGAAAAGGAAGTACTTAGTATGGGGCACAAAGCAGTTCTAATCAATAACCCCAAATCCCGCAAAACAGGTTTGCAAATGGACCTATTCTTTGTGAATATCTCTCCAGCAGACAATAACAAGTCCATCCTTGGACCTAAGCTACTTTGCAGAAACAGAGTAGTCATTGAAATGGCTAGAAAATCCCATGATTTCGTGCAGTGCCATCGCTGTCAAGAATACGGCCATACCGCAAAGTATTATCATAGGGAATTCATATGTGTAGCCTGTGCATCGAAGCACAAATCCTCGGAATGCAACAGGAATAGAGAAGCACCAACCACGTGTGCTCATTGCGAATATAACCATCCTGCAAACTATAAGGGTTGCAAATTTTTTAAGGAATATTCGCAGCGCCTCCAACCCAAAAACAGACAAAGCTCTCCTGCGAATTCCAGTCAATATCTTGCCCCGACTCCTTCTATAGTCTGGCAATCTAATGGCGCTTCTTTTGCCGAAGTATCCAGTGGCCTTAAAGGATCTCGGCGTGACACCCAGGCATAATAATTTTCTAACACTGTGCCTCGCGACCCCAGAGTCCAACAACATGGACCCACCGTCCTCAAAAAACATCAGGTCGACAAAACCACGATGCAACAACCACAACATCCATCCCAGCGTGAAACTCAAAGACAATCGTGGCTCAATCCCTCACAAGCGCCCGTCAACATCTCCCACTGGCAAAGAGAGACGGCCTTATTGACACTATTAGAAGGTCTGACTGCCACAATAAACTACAACTTCAAGAAGCCCCTCGAGCAACAGAACAGAATGTTAGCGATGCAGAGCCAAATCCTGGTTCTTTTCCAGACTCAAGGTTCTAAATGAATCCGTTAAAGATCCTAGTTTGGAACACGCGGGGCATACCAGGCAAATTAAATGAAGTTCAACATTTTGTTCAACATAATAAAATTGATTTAATCCTGATCTGCGAAACGAAGACCAACAGTCGTAGACGTATAAACCTGTCAGGGTTCAGCGTGTATACTGCGGACCACCCGTCAGACAACTGGTGCGGAGGAGCATCTATTATTGTTAGAAACACCTTGAAACACTTTCCCCTGGAACCAATTTCATCCAAAAAGCTTCAATTGGCATCCGCGCTGATCAGCACCGAACTCGGCGAAATAGTGTTTGGAGCGATTTATTGGCCACCAAACTTCAGTTGGTCGCATGACTAGTTTACCGACATCTTTATCAGTACTGATAGCCGTAAATATGTTATAGCCGGTTATTGGAACGCCAAACACCTCTTGTGGGGATTTAACATCACCAACGCCAGTGGGAACGCTCTTGCCGCTTGCGTGTATACTTTAAAATCCAATTTCCTGGCTACAGGAGCCCCTACACACTTCCCCAGTAGGTCAAGCTTTAATCCCTCTTGCATTGATTTTGCAGTGTACAAAGGCATTCCAGACTTTAAGGTTTCAATCTCTGAGCGCTGGGACCTCGACTCAGACTATCTTCCTCTCATTATCTCCATTGACGCTCAGACAAGGGGTTACGAAGAACCTAACCAAATCCTAAGCAGACACGCCAATATCGCTGCCTTCAGAGACTCCTTGAACAACTCCTTTCACCTAAACATGGAGCTCACTACTGCCGATGATATCGATCACGCTGTGAGCCTATTCTCCGACAAAATGCGTGATGCCGCTGCCTCAGCAAATCAGATTGGCATCAGAGTTCAACCCAATAGTTTCATGTCTCGTCATACTCACCCACCAGCCGTAATTGCAGATCTCCTGGCCACAAAGAGGCATCTGCATAGGTGTTACCTACAGTCACACCACCCCCTGGATAAGGCACGGTGTTATAGAGCGGAAAATGAGTGACGGGTGGCTTTACAGCGGCTACACAGCGACAACACCGACTACACAATTGACTCCAGACAATCACTGTGGAAATTCACCAGGTCCATAAAGCGACAACCTCGACGGATGACTCCCCTGCGCAACGAAGCTGGTCAGTGGTGCCGATCAACTGATGAACAGGCTCTTACCTTTGCCAACCAGTGATTCACACCTTTAAAGTCTGCCACACCAGACGATATGACATTCACGGAAGACGTCGTCTCTTCCCCGCTGCAGATGTGCGTACCTATCAGGCCTTTCCGTCTGGAAGAGGTCAATAGAGTAATTAGCAAACTCAAAGTGAAAAAAGCACCTGGACATGACGGAATAAACAACTCTCTGCTTAAATTGCTACCCAAACGAGTACGTCTATTGATAACATTACTGTGTACTGCCATCCTAAGGGTGCAGCACTTCCCCTCCACATGGAAAATAGAACGAATCTCTATGATCCTCAAGCCGGGAAAATCCGAAGCAGACCCGAAATCATTGCGACCAATTAGTCTTCTACCTTCTTTATCGAAGGTATTTGAACGACTGATTGTGTCCCGATTTGCTAACGTACTGCACGCCAATAACATTATCCCCAACCATCAATTTGGCTTCCGCTCTGGGCATAATACCATCGCACAACTGCATCGAGTAACAGATCATATCCACAAAGCTTTCGATAAGGGAAAGTTCTGCAACGGAGTCTTCCTCGACATCCAACAGGCTGTCGATCGAGTGTGGCACCTTGGTCTCCGAGCTAAAATGAAAACTGCGCTGCCGGCCACCTTCTTCTGCTTGCTCCGTTCTTATTTACAGGAGAGATGGCACCGTTACTCTCCGCTATCTTCGCGACCCACACACCAACACCCAGTGCCAGAAGGATGAACATCTTACCCCGCGACATGCTTCTAGCAACATACGCAGACGATGTATGCATTCTCTTCTCCAGCTCCTGTGAATATGATGCTGCCAACGGTCTTCAAGAGTACCTGCACCTCTTCGAAGATTGGGCAAGAAGGTGGAATGTAGGAATCAACGCAAGTACAAGCGTAAGCATATGCTTCATGTTACCTATCGAGATCACAATGCTAAAACCGTGAAGTCCTGCAACATGAAGAGAAGTCGTCTACATTGGCTGCTAAACGCAAGAAGCAAGCTACCTTTCCATTGCAAACGCATGGTCTATCAGCAGATCATTACTCCTACCTGGAGATATGGTATCCAGATTTGGGGTACTGCTGCAAGATCGAATCGCAACAGGTATCAGACTCTCCAGAATAAGGTATTGCGCCTTATTACTGGTTGTGAATACTATATAAGGAACTCGACTTTGCACAACGACCTCAACTTAAGTACCGTACAGTACAGCAGATACAATGATAGGCTGATAGAGCATCGCAATAGACTTGCCAAAGGCCTAAGTACTTCCAAACCTATCACCAGATTTAGAAAGCGCCACTTCGGTATCTTATTGTGCTCACCTCCTTTCCGGATCAACACTCGATTACAGCCACCTTCAATAGGGCTTGGTGGACAATCTCCCCCCAGGTCATAAATAGGATGAAAAACATGTAGCACAAAGCAATGATTACACCACATCACAAGTTGTGGACTTGGCGACTACTACTTAGATTAACCGCCTTATTCTACGCACTCTATCTATAACATTCACATTATTTGAATCAAAGAGTATTAATTCATATAGAGCTTACATTCCTCTCTTAAAAAATGGCCGGAGAGACTTTTAAGAAACGATTGGCTTATGTTAAATTTTCAGCAGTTGTACAGATTTCTTGTCTGTTCAATTTATGTGGCGTAAAATATTCTGTTGGTTTTCTTAAGCTAACCAAGCAAATGGACGGACTGCCGTAAAAGTTGAAATTATTGAATGATAAGAAAATTATAAAAACACAGGAAAGACATAATAAAAACAAAAATCAGAGACAGTGTCTTCTTTTTTACAAGTGCATTTACGAAGCCACGGACTCACTGCAGCAATTCCTGCATATTTTTGAAAACTGGACACGACATTGGAACATTTGCATTAACAAAAACAAATGTGCCAATGTGACGTACGCCTTACGGCCGGATTTCTGGCCGGGAGTTTTCAGTGGAAACCAGCTTCTGGAACACCATTCAGGTTACAAATACCTGGGTGTGTATTTGGATAGGCGGCTAACTTTCAAGACGCATATTTCAAGTATCACGAAATCCTTAAGACAGAGGATTGGTAAATTGCATAGGCTTTTAACTAGCAGGAATAAATTGTCCTTGGGAAATAAGGTGAACATTTACAAAACCATAATTGCCCCTGCTTGGCGATACGGTTTGCAGGTGTATGGCATAGCAGCGAGGTCAAACATCACGAAGCTGAGAGTACTGCAGGCCAAGACATTGCGAATGCTTACTGGTGCCCCTTGGTTCATGCGAACGGCGGACCTTGAAAACAAAAAATATATAGAGAGGTTAAAAAATCATCCAAATAAACTAGCAAGGCGCCTTCTAAAACGACGCAGAATGGGAGGAGTTAGGGTGGCGAGACGGCTGAGAAGATCGCACCCTGTCGATCTCCCTATTAGATCCTTATAATATTATTATTAAATCATTTCCCCACTTATTATTTAAGTTGTTTTGTTAATTTTTGTATATACAATTTAATTTAAGTTGTTCTAATAATAGCAGAAAAATTAAATATAAAGGACAAAAGAAAAAAAAAAGTGTCTTCTTTCTTTGATTTTCTTAAAGTTCCTTATTTGCAAGGTGGGTCGAGAATATTAAGCTAATTGTGTGGAGTTTTCCTTAATTTATGAAATCGAAATCGAGCCATAGCTGCCTGTATTTTGCCTATATTCATTTATATGAATGAAATGAAAATACCAAGCGGCCAGCAAAAAAAGAAGGCATGAAAACAAAGCAAAATTCTACAAAAATATTCCCACACAATAAGAAACCAATACAATCTTATACACGCACTATACCTACACAACACATTCAAACTTAGCACATTTCGCACGCAAGGGAGACAATAAAAACCAACACAATCTCATACACACACCTACACAACAAGGTCACCCACAAAATGGCAAGTTTTGATTTTTGACTTCAACTTCTTGAAGACAATTTTCGGTTGTGGCAGAAAACAAAATCCATTTCAAGAGCAAGTACAGTGAATGCGCACTTCTTGAACAGCCAAAGAAACCCAAGGGAAATTTCTAATTACCGTCCAATTTCCATAGGTCGAACTTTTATGAGTCGAATATCTCCATGATTCAAATTGAGTCCGTTTATAGTGAAAAAACAATATAATATGTCTTCCATAACTCGAATATACCCATAACTCGAACTTTTGTTATGCATTATGGTGATTCGAGATTTGGAAGTTTGACTGTACGAGAAATACGCACAGTCCGCAAAGCTCGAGTCTCAATCGCGCAAAGCAAATTTCGTCACCCTTACTTCGTGTTGTGTTCTTTCCTCGTTTTTCCTTGTGATCGGCAATGAAGAAAAAAACAAATGGTCTAGACTTTGTTGTTGCGTGAGCGTAGCAAAAAAGAGGAATTTTTATTCCCGCACTCGCCCCACTTCACAACACAGTCTTAAAGTAAATTTTTGGATGGTTGTACCAAATTTATCAGAGGTCAGGCCCCGAGCGCGTGTTTCGTTGTTGACTTCAAATTTGCGTGCACGCAAAAAGTATACATATTCACGCAGGCATATCTTTTTTCTTTGTCTTCCTTTATGTTCGGCAAACATAAGTCACTTGCTTTGTTGTTGGGTGGTCAAAGGTAAAATTTATATCTTTCTTTCCTGTATTCGCAGTAGCGCAGCTGGTTTGATATCGTTTTCACATGGGACACTTGCAGTTGCTTGCTGTTTTATCTGTTTAGCTGGTAGTAAAGGTAGAATTAGCTGTATTCAACTTGTATTTTTAGACATACCTAGCGCAAAATATACATTTTAAATCAAATTTACTTATTTATTGAATTATTTATTTCTTTGCTAACTAACAGCTCGAATAAATAATGTAGTTTATTTATTAAAAGTCCCACACAAGCCAATACAAGTAGGTGGTGGGAATTTCAATAACAAAAATCATGTTCCTCATTCATAAAAGAATCGCGCCAAACCTATACATGTTCGTTTTTCGTTATCATATCATTCCGACAACAATATCAATACAATCAAAATAAAAATGGGTGACGGCAATTAAAATAACCAAAACAAAGGTGATATACAGAAATTCCTTTTCACGCTAATTCGCGTTCAGTAAGTAGCAGAATGGCGTTGCTAAACTGCGGCCTGCGCTGCTACTTCGATGTTAATAGCAGACAAATAACAGAAGTCAATGTAGCAAAATCTCCACAAAAAAATCCCATAAAAGTGGTTTGTCGCTTACTGCCAATCAAAATCGATCAAAATCTTTTAAAATCTATCTATTCATTTGATAGAGTGCACAGAATAGGGCGGTAAAAATATTGTTATGGTTAAAGTTTGAGATCCTGTCCACATTATACTTTTACAAATAAAGATATAGGAAAAAATAAAAATAAAAATCAAATGAGCAAAATCTCCCAAAAAATCACATAAAAATGTTTTCTCGCTTACTGTCAATCAAATTCAATCAAAATCTTTCAAAATATATCTATTCATTTGATAAAGTGCACAGTTTACGGCGGTTAACCTTATGAGTCAAACTGACTGTTCTATGCTCAAATAGAACTAATGCCCTGTGTACAGTGATTGTGATTCGTATCACGTTCTACAACAACCACAAGGAGATGTGACGTCATTCAAGGGTTGTTGTTGTAGAATGCGATACGAATCGCTGCGGATCCATAAATGGATTCGCCAACGATTCTAAACAGGGCTGACAATTTCTGAGAGTGTTGCAAAGTTTTTGGTTGGAAGTGACCATTCTTAACAATCTTCTTCTTGTTTTTTGGACGCCAAAACAATAAACAGCTGATCATGACACAAAACAAAAGTAATTAAAAACTAAAATTTGAAGTTTTTTTTAAAATAAAATAAATAAGTCTAATCAAGTCCGAAGACACGTTTTTACACATTATAAATAATTCTAAAATATCTATTTTTGCCACAAATCGCAATTTTTCACATCTCACAATTTGCCAAAGTGTGTATAACTAAAACAAAAACTAAATGTTCATGATTCGGAATTGGCAGTCTGAACGCCAAGATTAGACTCAGTGGTTCATCTGCACTGTGACCAGAACATAAAGGTGGTGGAACACGGTCCTCGTTTATTTTTAATGTTCTGCGAAGCGAAATATATTTATTCTTGACATTCACAATTGTTATGCAATGTATTCTCCATATGACCGTTTCATACAATCTCATTTTGTATGGTATTTTCGGATTGAGCACATGTCGGATGTTATTGCGCGCATATGAAGCAACTGAATGTGAATATTTTTGAAAATGCTCGTAACCTATTATGTCAAGTTAAACGCCCTAGCAGCTAGTTACTCGTTCAATTAGTATTAAATTTAGTATTTGTTTATATTAGGCTTAATCTTGTAAATGAAAATAAAAATATTATGTCAAAAAATCAAGTGTTGGATTTTTTATGCAACCAGCTGTACAACCGACACACAACTTCCCCACAAACGTTTGCCGTGCACGAACTATACTCTATTCCTTGAAGTAGTGCCAACCGTCGCGAGTGGGTCGCAGTAGGTTTGACAGAAATCGTGTATGGACGCAATAATGTCTGTTGACTAGGTTTGCGGCTACCCTATGTCAAATAAAACTAATAAACACACAAAAATTCGAACTGGTAATAACATTATTTATGAGAAAAAAAAATCAAACAAAAAAATTTTCAAAAAAATACAATTAAACCCTCTGTCGGGAAAAAACCAAATTACTTTCCAAATAACCTAATACCATCATTATAAGTAATAAAGGAAAAAAATAATTAGATAATACACACCTGTTAAAAAAACTCATGTACTAACTTCAAAAATCAGAATAAACCGTGTATTCGATAACTAGAACTCATATACATTGTACCGATTACAAAGAATATGAAACGTTTTCCATCACTAATAAAAATAAACCGTACGATAACAAAAGCCGTGAGTCAGCTAAGAAAAGGGTGTAATTTTGAAAATATTAAAACAAAATGGAGCAATTAACAAAATATTTGTCGCAAGTCAATGTGCCTTTCGGCAATCCGCCCATTTACAAGGACGAATGCGTCTATTCATACGACAATCCAGAGATACCGACCGGTCTCTATGTCAGTCTAACAAGTTTTCTTGGCTTTGGTGAGTCGTACGCAGAACAGTATGCGAAAAAGACCGGGAACGTTGTTTTTTTGCACATAAGACGCGAGAAATTCCTGAAAGCGACAAATGAGAAGGATCCATTGACTGAGAAAAACGATGATACAGGTCCGGAGCGAAAGATCACACGGTTGGCTATCGGTGTTGAGGGGGGCTACAATGAGACTGATATGGCTAAGAAGTATGAGGTAAAAGACACATACAGCATTGTTGTGATGCCACACAAGGATACAAAGTTGAAATATCCTGATCCGGAACTGCCAATGCGTGTAACGCAATCCGTAGAGGCGATATTGGCCTCGGAATCGGCAATTTCAAAGTTGGAGAAGGCGACACTGACGGGTATGTTAATCGAAAGATTGTTGATGGGTGAAATTTACTTGGTTCCTTTACATTTAAGGCACCTGGGACGGTGAATTACGCCAGGCATCGAAATATGCCGAGAACTTACAGCAATTACAAAATGGCAGAAAGATACAACCATCGGGATGGAAGTGTGATAAGTGTGACCTAACCAACAATCTGTGGCTGAATCTCACTGATGGTTCGGTATTGTGCGGACGTAAGTTCTTCGACGGGAGTGGTGGCAATGATCATGCGGTAGATCATTATCGCGAGACTGGTTATCCACTGGCAGTCAAATTGGGCACAATAACATCTGATGGCAAATCAGATGTGTTCTCTTATCCAGAGGATGACATGGTTATCGATCCACACTTGGAAAAACATTTAGCACATTTCGGCATCAATATGACCGCCATGAAAAAGTGTGAGAAATCAATGGTGGAACTGGAGTTGGAGATTAATCAGCGAATTGGCGAATGGTCAGCGCTGACTGAGAGTGACAGTGAGCTGCAACCGCTAGCCGGTCCGGGCTATACTGGCATGCGCAACTTGGGTAACTCTTGCTACATCAACAGTGTGATGCAAGTCCTTTTCACCATACCCGATTTCCAGGAACGTTTCGTTGGTCATGGTGCTGACTCTTATTTCGGAGCGTTTCCAAATGATCCGGCGAATGACTTTAATATTCAAATGTCAAAGCTTGGCACTGGCCTCTTGTCAGGCAAATATAGCAGTGTGGCCGAGAATTCACTTGAAAGCGAATTAACTGGCATCTCTCCGGCCATGTTTAAGAATATTGTGGGCAAGAACCATCCAGATTTCAGCACGAAGCAACAACAGGATGCCAATGAATTCTACTTGCATTTATTGACACTTTTGGACCGTAACTCACGAAATCAGTTCAATCCCGCGGACGCCCTTAAATTTCAATTGGAAGACCGCATTGAGTGTTTAGCCAGCAATCGTGTGATGTACAATAGGCGCGAAGAGTGCAGCATAAACTTGCCAATACCTGTTAATAAGGCGACTAACCTCGAAGAGGTGAAAGAGTATATGGTGAAGCTTGAAGCGAGTGGTGGCAAAAGCGGAGGCAAAGACATTGTGCGACACAAGGTACCATTGCATATATGTCTGGAGCATTTCTTTGCGACTGAACTGATCGAGCATTTCTATTCGACAGCCATAAATGGCAACACGACAGCCAAGAAGACAACGCGTTTGGCTACCATGCCCGATTTTCTTATGATACAACTTAACAAATTCGCGCTTGGCGAGGATTGGGTGCCGAAGAAACTCGATGTATCTGTAGATATGCCAGACGAATTGGATCTCACGCCTTGGCGTTCAGCTGGTGGCTTGCAACCGGGCGAAGAAGAGTTGACAAGCATAGCTGAACCACTAAAGTTTGCATATGATGAGCACGTTATGTCGGAGCTGCAGCAAATGGGTTTCCCAATTGAGGCGTGCAAACGCGCCTGTTATCACACACGTAACGTCAGCTTGGAGGCTGCTTCGAACTGGCTGATGCAGCACATTGGCGATTTAGATATCGCTGAACCGTTTGTCCTGCCTAAGCCACAAAACGATGACGGGCCGACTGAGCAGTTCATATCCGACCCGGAGGGCTTGGTTATACTCATGAGCATGGGCTTTAATGAGCGACAAGCAACGAAGGCTCTCAAAGCAACCGATGGCAATGTGGAACGTGCTACAGACTGGATTTTCTCGCATGTGGATGATTTGGAAAGTACCGGAGACGTAGCTGCCAGCGGCGGCACAACTTCGGAATCAGGCCATCATCAGGCGGTGCCTACTTACCGCGATGGCAATGGCCGCTATAGACTTCTTGCCTTCATCTCGCACATGGGCACTTCGGCTCAGGTGGGTCACTACGTCTGTCACATACGCAAGAATCAAGAATGGGTCATCTTCAATGACACGAAAGTGGCCAAATCACAAAATCCACCCAAAGACCTGGGGTATCTCTATTTATACAAGCGCGATGAGTAGGCAAGATTTGGGTTTCATTTATTTTGCCAAGCATTTGTTACACGCAAATATGAATTAAATTCACAGAATAATCAAGTGCGTCTAAATAAAACTTTAAGTTAAAATAAATTTAATGAAATGCAACAGTCCATGGTAACTCTTATTTAAAAGCCACGACCAGAAATCAAGTTAAGATTTAAACCTTTCAACTATTTGGTTCTCTTTGTATTTTCTTCGCCTGTCTGCTCTCTTGCTAGATCGGTTACAATGGCGTTAAGCTTATCCGCAAACGCTTCAAACGAGAATCTTTGTTGGACGCGTTTACGACCCATATCACCCATACGGAAACGCAACGCGTCGTTTCGAAACAACTGGCACATGGCGCCGGCGAATATCTCGTCCTGTTGCTCACATAGAAAGCCAGTAGAGTTGTGAACGACGGTCTCTGTGGGACCACCACTGTTCACAGCGATCACCGTCTTGGCGAAGTACATTCCTTCCAGCGGCACAATGCCAAAATGCTCGTTCGATGGTGTGTAGAGCAAAACGTGGGCCGCAAAGAGCAGCCGGTATTTCATGTCATCACTGGGCGAACGCATTAGTACAACCTGCTCATCCAGACCCAAACTATTTGTTAGACGTTCGAGCTCCTTAAAGTACTCGACATTCTCGAGAACGCGTTTGTCATAGCCACCGGCAATGATGAGTCTACAACTCTTGAAATCCGTTGCCGGTATCATATTGCTCAACAGCCGAAAGGAGTGTAAAGCCAACTCGTGATTCTTCTTGCGTTCGTAGCGATTGATATCCAAGAATAAAAAAGCGTTGCGCGGCACCTTTGGATGCACCTGTTGTTCGTCTTCCCCATTTTCGAGTAAACGTTTCATCTCATCGAAATGGTGTGTCGGTAATGATGGGTACAGCACATCGGGTACTACCTCCAAACGTCGGAATGTATCCTCAAAAACTCGCAGCGTGAACTTTGAATTGACGAGGGTCTTATCAGCCATACCGATGGTGATCTCTTCCAGATAATCAATGGGTGTGCGATATATTTGCTTCAACACCCCCTCCTTACGGCTCAGCAGTTGATCGGGAAAGTGGCAGTAGAAAATTACACGGGGACGATGTCTCGCAAAACGTAGCACCGGCACACAAATCGAAATCAAATCACAGAAGACCACATCGATTTTCTCATGACGTGAAATAAATAAACTGGCATAGCAAGCAGCATATAACATACGCAAATAGGCACATAAGGCATAGAGTCGTCCGAACACCTTCCGCGGTATCCAATCTCCTACGACTTCAACGGGCAGCGTGCCATCGGCGGTCTCTTTAAAGCAATGCCCCGGATCATGGTGATTCGTCAAAAAACTGACCTGATGACCATGACCTTTTAGGGCAAGTGCAGCATCAACCATCAGCCGCTCGGCACCACCTATACCCAAATCTGGGTGCAGAAAAAGAACGCGTACCATTTTGTGAAACTATGGTAGGTGGAAAAGTCGCCGTTTGAGATTATATTGTTTAAGGTTTTTGCTATAATTGCTTACTTGTCATTTAATGAGATTGCAAAGGTTTGGTATGATATGGAGACATTCGTTATTGAAAATCTGTTTGGCGATGACGCGTTTACGTTGTTCACGATAGCAAGAAGACCAATGGCAGCGCTTCTTTATTCAGGGCTGCATAACTAAACCTGGTACTCAGCTTTAAGTTCAATTAGCTTAAATAATATTTTCCAACGACATAAATCTCATTTTGTAGTTCTTAGTAAAGGAAATAGGCTTCATTTGGTCTGTGCAAGTAAAAAAAAACGACTTTACTAATGAAACGGTTGTAACCAAACTAAAATTAATATAATAAACTTTATAACGCAAAATGACGATGTAAATGGAAAATGGGAACATTTTTAGTCGCGTTGAGCGATTTTTGGTAGGGCAAAATCTACGCTGTTCCTTAATCTCATTGACTCTACGATCATGTTATTATCTTGTGCGTGTACGCCGATCAATATTTTGATTTGGACGCCTCATTGACATTTTTACACACTAAATTAAATTTATCGAAATTGAATTTTTTTTTTCCTTTCTCAGATTTTGGACTTCGAATATGGCTATATTTTCAACGGCAAAGTCATGAACTCACTCATATTGATTTCATACAAAAAAGTTCGTTGGAATTTCCCGACTTTCGAGGAATACTAACGTTTGGTGCGTTACTAACGCACTTCTCCATTATGACATTTATTAATTTAAATGGTGTTCGGTCAAATTAACAAAGCCCGTGCTGCCCCGGGCCCTTAATAGTTTGTACTTGTAACCATTCGGATTTTGTCCAAAGACCGTTGGACAGTTCATGGACTAACTTCATATTTTAGCTTAGCGACTGCTTACCGAGGAGGTATTCATTCATTTTTGCGGCGTAATAGTTCTGCAGCACGGGCATCTCCATCGTTTAGCTGCCTTGGGCGACCTCCAATGTCTGAAGCTCCCTTTGTATTTCGTCTTTTTTCATATTTCTTACTGTTTGACGGCTTATGTCAAGCAGTCCCGATATTTTTCTTGCAGAATAACCTTATTTAATCAAAACAGTCAATTGATCTTCAACGTCTCGTGGTAACTTTCGCATTTTTGTATCTTTCTTTAGCAAACTTTTTAAACAAATCAACTAATCAGTTCAAATGAAAATCATTTTGTAATTACCTCTTCTTATCAGATCAGCTGCAAATAAAACGAAACTGAACGGGTATCGACCCAATACCTAATATTTGCCTAAAACAAATACCTAGTAGTACTCTAGCTTTCTTCACACTAATTTTAAATAATTGTCTTAAAAAAAAAAAAATCATCCCAATTCCAAAGCCAGTAAAACCTCCCTATTACCCAGATAGATACCGACCATTAGGCTTACTATGCCGCTCTTAAAAAGTCAGTTGGCATGGTAACACTTGACATAGAAGCCGCTTTTGATACAGTTTGGCATAATGGCCTGATTTTTAAGCTAATTACTTGTAATACCCCTACTTACATAACTAAATTAATTCAAATCTTTCAAATTGACAGGTACTTTTACGTTAGTCTTAATGGTACTGATTCCAATAGGAAGTTAATTAGATCTGTTGTTCCACAGAGCTCTGTACTCGGGCCCATCCTTTATAATATTTACACACACGATATCCATCTGTTCGAAAGATTTAGAACGCTTATATTTGCGGATGACACAGCTCTTTATACCTCTGGAAACACATGTGCAGATATAGTAAACCAACTACAAAGCTATCTACCAGTGGAAAATTAAGGTTAATGCCTCTTCACCTAACGCAATTTTTTTCACTACGAAAAGAAAGCTAAAATAAAGTTTTTTGCCAAGCAGCAACCTTCGACTTAATAATTCCAACATTAAATGGGAAAATTCAGTATATGGGTGTTATTCTAGATGAAAAGCTCCTTTTCGGTAAGCACATTAGTAAGACACTAGACATAATAAATTAGACCGTACGCATTTTATACCCGTTTATCAACCGCAGATCAAAGCTATTAATTCAAACCAAACCAACTATCTACAAATTAATACTTTTCTCTATTAAGTTATACGGGTCAGTACTATGGAGTGGCTGCGCAATGATTAATGAAAAATTGTTAAATAAATAATACAAAAAACGAAGTGCTTTAAATACAAAACATACTTTTTTGTTAAGATTTTTTAATTTGACATAAAATAACAAACTGCTACAAAGCTTTGCTTGAGAATAAATCAATTTAATTGGTTAGATCTTTCCGTCTTTCCTCGTAGGTTTTCGCATCAAACTTCACCCGACTACTCTCCCTATAAATCACTTTCCCTAAAAATTTCATCAAAATCTAGTCTAGCAGTTTCAGAGTCATTAGTAACGTATATATATATATATACCCACATATATACATTACACTTTAATGTATAAAGATTTGAAAATTAAAAATAAAATAAAACATTAACTTTGGCTATTCCCTCTGGATTAATGTTGATCAAAAATCCTAAATTTGAACACACAACAACATTATACTATTGATTTAACTACTCATATTGACTTTAATAGCTTATTTACAGTGCAGCTGGATCACTGAATCGAATCTTGGTTTTCACACTGCAGATTCCAAATCATGGTCAGCTGTTCGTTAGCTTGGTTCTACGCACGTTGAAAAATTGTGAGATATGAATAAATTGAAAAATTGCGATTTGTGGAAAAAATAGATATATTACAATCATTTATAATGTGTCCAAACGTGTTTTTGGATTTAATTAGACTTATTTTTATAAAAAAAACTTCAAATTTTAGTTTTTAATTACTAATGTTTTGTGCCATGATCAGCTGTGTATTGTTTTAGCACACAAAAAACCAGATGATGACTGTTGAGAATGGCAATTTCGAACCAAAAACTTTACAACACTGTCAGAAATCGGAAGCCCTGTTTCGAATCGTCGAATGCATTATTGATACGCTCAAAAAGAGTGGCCTCAAAATAACAAAGTTTTGAAAACATTTTTCACAGAGTGCAAAAGAAAATTCCTATGTAGAGCTTCAATATGTACATAAATAGTTGAAACGCTTCTGAAAAGTCTTTCAATAACTGTGAAAAAATTTTACATATGTGTCACAAAACCTTTTGTGTTTAGGCTATATGACGCAATTATCTTAGGATCTCGAAGAGTTTTTGTGTATTGACCAAATATTAGATGTGCCCAAGTTTCAGGGATATACGTTCCAAAACGATCAATTTCAATACATATATTTTTTATGGGGTCTCGGATGCCTCATTTCCCATGCTACAAGGTTATAAAATAATTCATTCACTATAAAATTATAAAACTATGAAAATAGTGATGAAAAAATTAATATATTTAAGTAATGGACTTAACGATATCATACCAATTAGTATTCGTATTTATTTGTAGCCCTAGCAAGCAGTCATCATCTGTTCAGTCGGCCAACCGCCAACACTCAGCAGCTATAAACAACAACTTACAATACTTTTTAGGCAAAGTTACTAGCATATTATTATGTAGAGTTACGTCAAAACAATCAATTCTGCAATATCTAAATAAAGGAAAATTCTCACACCAGGTTGCGTGTTTCTGTTAAGCGAGTCAAGATCAAAATTATCTCGTCAGCAACGCGTATGGAAGCTCGTGAAAATGACTTGTTTGCTCGAAGAAAGCAGCGGCCCATTGACTAAAACAGAAGGCGGTCGCCCCAAAGCAGCGACGCTTACCATATACATAAAGCAGTTTGAATAAATCAGTGATTAGTTGTGTATGTAATGTATGCAGTTTGCTACAGTTGGCGCTGCTAGTGTCAGTCAGTAATAAAAATTACAACCAGCAACCACGTTTCCATCCAAGAATTCATAAAGTTTAAACAAATGTGCTGATATATCAAATTCTTACGTTGAAGACCGTTCGTGTGTTCCTCATTTTTTAGTACATGCAAAAGCTGAATAATAAACATGTGTGGGTGTATGAAATTGTTGCATTTTGTTTATCGGTAACTTCGGAAAACCAACAATAACAACGACATCAACACAAGTAGTGAGCAATGTAAAACGATAATCACATAGGCGGGAACTCAGCTTAGCGCGTCTAACGTCGAACCCTTGTTGCACTTTTGCATCGACTCACCGGGAGAACGAGTAAGGAAGTGCTTCATCACATTTTAGTTAATATTTCCAGAAAATGCGAACTCGTCAATTTGTGTGTAAGCAAACAAATAATAAAAAAAGTCAACGGTAATAGCAAAAAACCCCCCGAAAAACGACAAACACAACCATAATCAATAACCATCGACCAGCATTAAAATGCCGAAAATTTACGTAAAAAAACCCTTACCCTTGTCAGGTATCATCATACGTAATCGTGCGATCAAGGATAGTATCATCACGGTGAGTACGGATACTTATCCTTAAAATTTTTACGGTTTCAGGCGTTGTTAGCACGTCGTACGACAATTTTTAAATGAGAGAACCAGTAGCGTAAATCGTTATGCTGGCGTTTTTATATCCTTTGCTCTGTCATGAAGTATGTAACATAATAAAGAAGAGAAGTTGTGTGTTATTACTGAAAATCTTCATACATTTTTATTTCACGTACAATATATATATAAAATTGGAATTCATTAACCTGAATGGTGAATGACAAAGCGTGATATTAATACTGTAAACAAAAAGGGCATAAGCAGTGTTTGAATTGCATCAGTCGAACCAGCAAAGGTCGTAAAATTCTTGCTTTTCTCTGAGTCGACCGTTTGTAACTGTTGAAAATGAGCTGTTGCTTCTGCTTCTGCATCTGAAAAAATCGGAAGTAGTAGTCAAAGCAGAAGTCGAAAACGAAAATTGGCGACTTGTGCAGCGCTTCGGCATTCGCCACTTTTCCTCAGAATCACAAGTTGAAGCAGGAGCACTATTTCTACTTTCGAAAGTACACCGGGTCCAAAATAAGAAAAAAAAGCTCGAACAGAACCCATGGTAAAAATTTGAGCTCGATAGCACTTATGGATGCTGAGAACACTCGTTTCTAACAAACAAACGCCCAACGATTTTATATATAGATTAATATTATTATTTTTTTTGTTTAGAGTCGTAGGCCCCTGGTAGCTAATACTCTTGTCCTCTTTTTGATGTAGTATATCTAAACTTTATAAAAAATTTAAAATAAAATGAAATATTTTGTTTTGTTTTTGTGTTTGGGTATGTTAGGGTTATCTTTTAAATATATTTACAGCTCGGGCTGCTAGAGCGCTTGATTCGCCGATTGCCCTAAAAACTTAGGTTTTCTAACGCCTACGTACTAATCCACTCTCAGACTACGCCTGTCCTGTGCTACCTGGCGGAACCAACAATTGAGGCATGACTTCGACAGACAGCACTATTTAGCCTCTACGACTTTCTTCACCTCTGACTCGTGTCATCGTTTGCACAAATAACTGGGTTGCCAGGTTCCATTCCTCAAAGCCTTTCAGCATGTATCGTATTATACCGCTGAAAGTAATGCGGTTTTCTTATTGCTGACGCTGGCTGTTCTCTGTGGTGCGAAAATCTAACGTATTCAGTTAGAATTCAGTGTTCCTTTGCAATATATGCAACACGAATCGTGCATGTTTATATTGAAACCCATATTCCCGGAAGCACTCGTGCCGGTATCAGCACATACGTTCATCTACCATCCATCTGATAGGCCTCTGTCACCTTTACTGCCTTGCTTCTAAGTGTACGTCCATCTCCAGCTCTGGTTGTAAGCCATAAGGCTTATGGAGTATTTAAATGCAAGACTTCAATGTCCATAGGCAGTGGAACCACACAGCGGTTCCCAAGAGAACTTAGTCACCGCTTCTTTCATATACAACTTTATGTTTAGTTGCCGTGCCACATACTTGGGTAGCATAGCGTAATATTGACTTGTTGCTGTTGCAAAAATTCTCTCACTTGTTGTTTTTGGCCAGCGATGTTCGCTGGGCTAGAGCTGCATATTCAAGGTAGTGTCTGAAATTGAGTCTGTGGTCTACCAGAACCCCAAGATATTTGATGATTACGATATCTTGCGATCACACACGAATCTTGACCGTCTCTTCCCTACTCTGGCTAAGACTTTGTGGTATATAGAGCCCCTGCTAATATCGGAACAAGGGTTCGATTGCTGAGGAAGTCTGAGACGATTTTACACAGATACTCTCTGCAGCTCACGAATGAACGTAAAATGTTATACCACTTTTCAGAGTTGACGGAATTTTTATATTAATGGTGGTGAACCTTTCACTCTCGATTGCGCAGACGCCCGTGATGCGGCAATTGTAGTTTTTTTTTTCGGAAACCGAACTCGTTGTTGTGCAGTGTGGGCGCTTCAGTTGTTCAAAAGTCGTATGGCCTGCGCGGAAGCTAATTTTTTCCTTAACTGCAATGTTGTTGCGCGTGGTGAGGTTAAAAAAGAACATGTTCATTGCTTCCTTGAAAACTTATGAAACTTATAAGTTTCCGATACACAATTTGCGCCATAAGTACAGAATTAGTAATTTTTTTAGTTTCTGTTAACCTTCAAACAGGAAAACCTTATAACCGGTCTATGGGTTGTTTTCATGCAAACTAGATTTTGGACATTGTTGACTCCTCTGAGTTAGTTGGCCAACTTAACTTGGCGGTTACACTAGGACATCAAGACATTTTAGAGCATTAACTTCAAGTAGGTGTACCACAAATTATGTCCTACATGAGCCATTCCGCAATTTATGTTCTATATATATTATCGTTTTTGCGTAAGTGAACTCCCTTCTATTACCTTATCTGCCACTCTTCTTTATATGCGGTCTATCTAAATTAGTTTTATTTAATTTTAACATTTAAACACGTTTTCATTATGGCTGTGAGTCGGGGCACAGCTAGCTTATGGGCAAATAAATTACCTCCAAATGCTCCAAGTTATATTTATTTATTTATTAAAATTAACTATATTTAGAAAAAAATAATTTTATAATTAATTATAGGGAGAGAGCACTAGCGTCGTGGGCTTCAGCTCTGCTTAAATATAAATTTTAATTATGTACAGTGCCGAACTAAATTATTGGCACAGCAAGCAATTTTAATTTCAGGCCTGGTTTGGAACACCTAGTGAGATGATATTTGATAAAGAAAAAAATTTCTCAGGTAGAAGGATCAATTCCCAACAAAGCGCACATCATTTCATTTACATACTTATTTTAATTAATTTATTAAAATTAAAAAACAAAAAAAACTGCTCAATTTCATTGAACAAAATTATTGGCACACTTAGCTAATCATGTGTTTTTTGTCCAAAATTTACCAATATGGAAACTTTTTTTTACGTAAAACAGTTATCTTAACAATACAAATTACAACGCAAAACCTTAAATCGCATAATTTTGTTTAACTTATAACGTTTTATTATATCCGAGAAAAATGAGCGCGAAACAAAAAGAAACGACTGCATCTCAGCGTAAAATAATTTTATGTCTCCACGATCAAGGCAAATCATATGCTGAGATTGGTGAGATGATGGACAGAAGCCGTTACACAATTAGGAGCATTGTGCAGCGCTTTAATGGGGCTTCATCATTGAAAAGCGCAAAACACACAGGACGACCTAAAGCTTTGACTGAGCGTGACTGCAATAAAAGCGTCAGGAAAATAAAAAAGGATTCGAAATTGACATCAACAGAGATTGCTACTGAGGTGGAAGAAGAATTCGGGAAGGATATTCATCCAATAACGATCCGGAGAGTACTGCATGAGGCCGATTTTATTTGTCGAGTTGCGAGACGTAAACCGCTTATAACAAAAGTGAACCAAAGGAGGCGTTTGGCATATGCTAAAGAATATTTTAAAAACCCACAGACTTTTGGGACACTGTGCTCTTTTCTGACGAAAGCAAATTTAATATATTTCGCTCTGACAGCCGTCAAATGGTGTGGAGAAAACCAAACACTGAACTACAAAAAGAAAACCTTGCACTAACAGTTAAACATGTTGGTGGAGGAGTAAT
Organism: Cacoxenus indagator; assembly: GCA_035041755.1. NCBI lineage: Eukaryota > Metazoa > Arthropoda > Insecta > Diptera > Drosophilidae > Cacoxenus > Cacoxenus indagator. The sequence goes on from JAWNKX010001108.1 coordinate 66,193, forward strand.
GGTGTGGGGTTGCATGTCCGCTGCGGGTGTTGGCGAGCTGGAATTTATTGACGGCATCATGGACAAAAAGTTGTACATGGACATTCTCAAGAGAAATGTTTAAAAAAGCGCCGAAAAATTAAATTTAATTTTCAACACGACAATGATCCTAAACACACGGCTTATGATGTCCGTATGTGGTGCGTTAGCCATGTCAAACACACTTTGCCTCATCCGCCACAATCGCCAGACCTAAATCCAATCGGACATTTGTGGGAAGAATTGGATAGACGCATTAAAAAAGAGCGATACCCACAAAAGCAGAGTTGAAAGCAGCACTTACCGAAGAGTGGAGCCTGATTAAGCCAGAAGTGACCAAAAAATTTGTTTCTTCAATGCCAAAGCGGCTGGAAGCCGTCATTCAACAAAAAGGCCTAGCAACAAAATAATAATTTGCCGTTTTTTTACATTTTTTCTACGTTTTTAATGAAGTGTGCCAATAATTTTGTTCAATGAAATTGAGCAGTTTTCTTATTATTTTAATTTTAATAAAATAATTAAAATAAGTATTTAATAGAAATGATGTGCGCTTGGTTGGCAATTGATCCTTCTACCGGAGAAATTTTTTTCTTTATCAAATATCATCTCACTAGGTGTTCCAAACCAGGCCTGAAATTAAAATTGCTTGCTGTGCCAATAATTTAGTTCGGCACTGTATATAAACACGGTTGATTTTTATTATAGTTTTTTAAATTCGATCGAGGATATTTAATTCTTTTATAAAACCTGCGCCGAGTTATTTTGGAGTCCTCTTGTTAATTTTTAAGTTTATAGCTAGCGTAGCCCGTCAGACGTTATTCGGCGCTTTCCGGTATTAGCCAAGAAAATAAAGATTCAATAAAAGTACAAAAGTAAAGTATTTGAATGACGTATAAGCAAGAAATTTACTTTATTGAAGCTATGCAATTTGCTGCATGGGTTGATTCTCTTGAGTGAAGCAACTTGTGATATAGGACATTTTTCGATGCCGTAAGAACAAATAAAGCAGTTTGTGAGTTAAACTTTTTTTTTGAAAGACATTCGATTTCGAAATTTACATACTTATTATTGGCACACTGATGAAGCAATATTGATTTTTTTTTTTCATATAATACATATTGTATTTATTTAAAATATTTCATACAAATATTCCAATTTATTTTTTTCTCCTGACTTTCACGGTATACTAACACACGAAACTGCACATAATTACTCGACAGGCTATTCTAGAGTTTCTCTGGAAATTTTCTCAAAATCGATTCAGGGGTTTAACCTTCTCCCAAACAGCAGTAAGTAGCCAAGAAAATGCAACAGTTCAGGTACAACCTCAACAAAAACTTGAGGAACACAACTAAAATGAACCTAACTGTTCGGATGGACTGTATTAATTGATTTTCACTAACTTGGTTGTGATTTTGCGGGTGGAGTTGGCCGAGAGTAAGGCAAGGCAAGTCCTCGGGCGTGTGGTGATCGTTGCGCTGAAAAATAGAACGACGATTAACAGTCGAATTATTTTTCGAAACAAAATGCAGCACTTCTTTTTTTGTTTCACTATAATTATTAACTTTAGAAATTGATAAGTATAATAACTAAAAGCGCATAGCGCGGGTTGCACGTATGGAAATTAATGGCGCCGAACTGACTGCCGGCTTTTTTCTTCTCCTTTCAGTAGGCTGGTAGTCGAACAATACGCAGGGCTAAAGCTCCGTAGGAACTTTTCGTGGCACTGCACACATCTAAGTATCCGTCCGATCCTTAACATTCTCTCTTTGTGGATTCCCGTACAAACTTCCGTAAGAACTTTTTCTCCGAGGAAACCGTCCACTTCTATTGTTTCCCACTTTATCTCCGTGCAGTTGCTAGTTATGTAAGAACTTGCCTTGAAAAGAAAACTCAATTCTCAAACCTTTTGGCAGAGATAAAAGACATAATAAAGCAACAGCAAATGAGTAACATGATGAACATTATGACAGTACTATTGATAAAACTCGACAACAAAAATGGACACTACAATAAATATTTTAACTTAACACTTGATATCGGAAACACACCGTACAAGCAGCCAGCATATGAACATACGTGGATACAATATGTACCACACAAACCATGCAAATGGTACAGGGCACGAACACTAAATATGATAAGGCAACTAAAGAAATTGGAAAATATCTCCAAAATCAAACAAATAACGAAATCACGAACGTAACGTAACGACAGACAGACAATTTTATACAGTGCGCCTTTTAAGTGAACATACAGCAAGAATTTTCATGCATTTTTATGTTTTTAATTTCATAACTTTTTTGATATTTTATATTTTTTTTAAGGTATTTGGAAAAATATAATTTTTAATTTTGCCTAAGTGTATCCTTAATAATAAGCAAAAAGCACAATGACATCGAAAATTCACCTCCACAAAAATAATTATACAGCAAACATGCTCGTGCATGTTTGTTTATTTTGCACGTATTTTCTTGTCTTTTTGATCTTTGAGTTTGGTTTACGGCTATCCCTCATTTGTCTTTTGTTTGCGTTAGTGTCAATTGTGTATTATTTGATTAACAAGGAACTAACTTTGGATGAACGTAGAATTATTTTAAATTTACATGTTAAGGAGAAGAAATCCTATGCACAAATCGCAAATTGGTGTAAGCAAAGTGGATCTACGATACAAAATGTAATTGGGCGTTAAAAGCATGAAGGTCGCGTTAAGAGAAGATGTGGGCGTCCAGCCAAACTTACAGACAGCCATAAACGCAAAATTAAACGTATAGTAGACAAAAACGCCTTTCGAATCGCCTTTAAAATTAGTGCATGAGGGGATCTACTCGAGACGTTCGAATGTAGTAATGTGTGATGTTTGGACTGACATGGTGGGTATTGACTTGATTTGCATGACCGTAAGCAATGGCCCCTTTTCAAGCATTTTAAACTCAGATCTAACCTTTTAGCTTCCTTGTATCTGAGCGATGTAGACAGAGCTAAGAACTGGGGGCAGTCGCATATCTGATGACTTGTGCTATTGTGAAGGGCACTTGTGTGCCTTTCGGGACTCATTTAGCCTAGTGGGCTTTGCAGCCATCTCCATGATAGGTACTTGGGATACATTAGCATACTTCATATTCTCCATGGTACGCCAGCATACCTCGAGGAAAAAAGACAGTAATTTCCATGTAGGGGCGACGTCTGTCGCTGACATCTTTGTGGTGGCGACGTCTGTCGCTGACGTCTCCTCCCATATAGTGGGAGTGTCCAATTTTGGCAAAACTGCATGCACCAAAATGCAGTCGGAGATTTGCCCATCGTCTGCACAGCCCGCAGATTCGAATTGACCTTGTCCGTTAGCTCACGAAACCTCTACGTCGACACCTCCTCAACCCTTTCGAACGAATCATATCTCTGACATGTGCCTGAAAGATAATACGTTTATTCTCATATACCTTTTATAACGTTTTACTGCAATATCATAATTAGCGTCATTGATTTCCAAAGTACGCATAGTCTCCAGCGTGGGACTCGTCAAGCATAAATGCTGGAATTTCTGGATTTTATGGTTGTCTTCTTCACGGCCGACAATCGACATAAACAGCGAGAAGAAATTTGTCCAACCTGTGTAGGATCGATCAAACTCAGGCAACTTTATTCCGGTAAGTGAGACTTTGGTGTTTGGACACAACAACAATTGACTGTGATTCTTCTGATGCGCTATATTGTAGAGTCCAGTATGTAGTATGTAGTAATATGCTCCGTTTGTGCAACTCAATGCGGAGGATTTCCCTTACACTCATGAGCTGGAAATCGAAATCCTTGCGTAGATCGTTGTCGATTTCATCCATACCGAGCTCCTCCAACTTGTCGTGAGTCACATCAAATGAAGCTTGTATGTGATCTAGTCTTCGATGTGCAACTTGATTGATGCCTCATGTAGCTCGCGCATACTAGCTTCAGTCACAGATGACTTATGCCCCATAAGTTGCCCGAAAATCGAGGAAACTGTAGAATTGCAATCGGTGAGCAATGGGTGTTTGTGCTGTACAATCATCTTCCATTTGGTTTATATGCTTATGCGAGCGCTGCTATGCAAATAATATTTATGACTCAACTGTAGCAATAGCGTGAGTGACAAACTGGCACGGGGCCTTGCGTGAGACTTAATGCTTCATTCATACAAACCCAACAACATGCGAAACTGTTCGCTTGCTTTTGTCAATGCGCGGGGTAACGAACAACCCGAGGGGCAAAGCCAGGACAAACGAAACGAAGCGACGAAGTACACAAACTGCGAAAGAACGATGTGCGCAAGCAAGTTCCTGAATCTAACTGACATTCTATAAAAAAGCTTATATCAACCTGATTTTAACGTGATAAAAAATACCTTACATATTCATCGTTCTGCTGGGTCACAACGGTCTTCTTGTAGCGGTTGCAGTCTTTTGCAAGATGTCCAAATTGGCCGAAGGCGTAGCAGGAACCTGTCTCATGTCGTAGTTTGCTATACTCGGCCGCAATGTGTCCGTTACTGTTGCAGTTTAAGCACTTGGCATTTGTTCAGGCGGTTTCTGCTGACGGTTTGGTTGCTTCTGCTGGTATTAATCAATTCCTTTAAATACTCGTAGTAATTCCTCCTTTGATTTATAATTTTGTAATTTTACCTGTGTGCGTAGCTAGAAGTTGGAAATGCCCTCAATTACATAGCCCAACAAATCTTTTTCTTCCAGTGCCAAGGACAAAATAATTTTAGTGTTAAAGTAATCTACAAATTTTTCGTTGTATTTCCCTTTACGCTCTTCGAAGTTGCGTCGCAATATTATTTTGTTCTCCTTTACCTCGAACATATCTTTAACTTGGTATATGAGATCGTCGACGTCTGTTTCGAGGTAGTGAGCCTTTGCATAAAGCCACGATTTGCGCTACTTTCCATTTTGGCAACAAATCAACGCGCCAACCCTGTAAGGACTGTGCCGAGATTGGCGTGCCCTGTAGACGTGTATACAAATGTGTAAAGTTTGTGTGTCAGTTGCAACTTGTTTACAAATTTGTAACATGGTTTCCCAGTTACCACTTGTTGGCAGGTGTGTGCCAGTTGTGCCTTGTGTGCCAGATCCATAAGTAATATATAAGGAGAAGAAAAAAGTTAAGTTAGTGATAAGCCTCACCTCGGAGAAGCAACTTGTAAAAAACAATACAAAGCAAATAAAATAACTAAAAAACTACCTTTTGTACTTTACTGAAATTTAATTATAAAATATTTTTATTATTTAATATTAAAAATTTACAAATTAAAAAAAAAATAAAATTTAATAATAAATAAAATATAACTCGCCCATATTTTTATCAGATATATTTTTATCACTAACATTACTTGACGCTCACTTTTTAACACTCTCTTAACGCAAAATCAAATTCTCATTGGGTTTCATATATGCTGCTTGCTTCGGTGTGTACTTTTTCGTGTTTTGCTTTAAGCTTTCATTGTTCTTTTGATTTGCCGTCAGCATAGCTTCGACGTTGAAAGTTTCGGGTCAGAGTAACACAACCAAAATAACAAGTAACACCATTATCTCGATCCTTTATTTGGATTATTTTTTTGATTATATATATATTGTAATTGGTTAATTTTAATCGTCTACACAAGGTTTTATGATTTTTATATCGATGCATCCAGTGATGGTGGGTATTATATTTGGTGTAAAAAATAGTCTCTTGATCTACGCTTTTCATTTTCATCCATAAAAAGTTTCACCCACAGGGTGCAAATAAAATGCTCTAGCACCTTCAGCATATCAGTGTCAGGTCTTAGTGGTTTTGACACCGTGCTCCTCCCTAGGTTTGTGCTAGTGTCGTTTCCGACTGACCTTTGATAGGACCCTTCTGCCAAAAATCGCGGTGTCGCTGCCAACTGAAGCAATGATGGAATCTCAGACTCAGATAAGTGCGCTTTAAGGGTCCATTAGAAAAGTTTTATTACTTCAGAACTTTTTTCCGGCATTAAAAAAAATACTATACAGTAGTACTAATTTTGGTTTTATTTATTGTTATAATTGTTACATTTACAAATTTTACTGTTAGCAGAATAGCTGATTTGAACATGGGTTTTGCTTATGTTCGAAAAAGGCAAAACAGACTGGGTTTCATGACACCATTTCAAATCAGACTTCGATTTCGAAATCGATAAAGAGCAATTCCGAATTTGAGACACATAAGCAGTTAAAAACGCAATAGAGCAAGAATAGAAGAACACCAGTCCATAAACATCAGTCTTTGGTTGATTTTATGCCATTCCGTCTAAATCAAGTAAAAACGAATCATATTAACTAATGATACTAAATTTTCATTAAGATTTGTTACAATAGAATTGAAGAATACTGTACAGTAGAATCCGCAACAAAACATTATGATGTACCCTCCTGTTGAGCACCTGGTTTCTATATCTCCACATAGTCCGAGTCGCTGTAGCTAATTAATGAGATTATTAGTATTACTAAAAGAAATACCGCCACCAGATGTCCCTCTAAGGTATTTAAGAATTATTTTTATAGCTGTTACATGCTCCTTTTTGTAGTTGTCCAGAAATCGGCTTGCATATGAGACTGCATAAGCCAGGTCTGATCTTGTTACCATGGACAGGTACATCAGTGATCCCACCGCCTCACGATAAGGATAAGATTATGGCTGATCATCTTCACCAACTTGAAGAATACCTTCTGCTGGTGTACTTATTGGCTTTGTTTTGGCCATGCCACAATACTTGGGATACTTGCATACGCAGATAGTATAGCGACTCAAATGTCTTTATCTCAAATTCCTAACACAGGTTACCTATAAATTCCACGAGAGCATTGATTGATTTAGCTGCGACAATGCCATCATCAATGTAAATCGCCAATATAATTTGTTCCTTTTTAATGTTGCCAACGAAAACGCATGCATCTGCTGTGCTCGCCTTAAGGTTAAAAATTTCAAGGAGTTGAATGAATTTTCGATTCCAACATCTAGTTTCCTTTAACCAGCTGGCTGGTGCATAAAAATGTCTTCTTCAAAATCACCATACAAAAAGGCTGTCTCGATGTCAAACTGCTTTAACGAAATTCCAAGTGCATTTGATAATGCAAAGATTATCCGAATTGATGTGAGTTTTGCAACTGGACTAAATGTCTTATCATAATCAATCCAAACTTTTGTGTGAAACCACGTGCCACTAATCGCGTCTTATACCTTTCGATTTCCTCTTTTTCATTTTGCTTCACTTTGTAAATCCACTTGTTTTAAATTGATTACTAAGTCCCAAGTCTTGTTGATAGATGAGAGACTCCATCTCCTCGTCCATGGCATGCTTCCACTGCATATTGGAATTCCTTCTTCTCTTCTTGATAAGTTATAGGCACATCGCAGGTGGTCAAGTAAGCACATTGCAAAGTGCCAACATCTTTCTCTGTGACTTTTGAACGCGTATTGTAAGTTTTTGTTGACAGCTCATTCTCTACATCTTTTGAGCTTGCATCTTCAAATATATCGCTCTAGTTATCCATAGTAGGTGATGCGCACGCCTTTATCTCTACTTTGGGCGTTGAGCCACTGTATGTCTCCGTCTGTTCTGGAAGTGTAAATGTTAATATGTCCTTTGTTTCTTTTGTGATGACATCTCTAGAAGTTTCGACTTGTCTCTCATGTGTCATCCAGATCCGGTAGCCTTTAAAACGTTTTTTCTATCCTCCGAATGGGCCCTTCTTCGATTTTGCGTTTAATTTCCTGTGCTTTTCTTGTAGGATGTATACATTTGCGTCCAAACTAAAAATTAAACATTGGACTTTTTTCCAAACCATAACTCAAATGGTGTCGCGTCGCCTTCTTTAGTTTTACCAGTTCACTTAATTGTAAAATTTTGAACGGCTTCACCCTAGAGTCTTGGTTTTCTTTCGTAAGGTGTGACATGTGTTGCGACATGATGGATGCGATAAACCATGTACCATGTTAACGCTGCCTTGTGCTAAACTTTTTGGTATAAATGGACGAATTACTCCCGTTGAGATGTCACATTACAATCTGATACCTTGTTCAAGGCACACACGATAGGCTGGAGTTTCAGCGAAGTTTCTGTATTTTATTAATTGTTGGAGTTCTTCATCATCTGCTTCTGCATTCCTCCCCGACGTAAAGATTGCTGGGATTGTGATTTCATTGATCTGTGATAAAGCATTGGCATCGGTATCGTCTCCTTTGACATAAACTTTGGCGGCATTGAATTGTGCAGTGTAGGTTATGTGATGAACTTATCTGTTTGAAGCATTTTACAAGTTGGTTTGTAAAGCATAGATGAGCGATTTGTGAACAGTTCTAATTATAAACCGACGATCTGAAAGCAAGTGCGAAGAATATTAATGCCGAAAAAACAGCAAGAAGCTCCCTGTCAGTAGTGCTGTATCGTATTTGCGCAGGTGTAAGTTCGTTGAAGAAAAAACCGATAGGTTTCCAGACACCATCGATGGATTATTTCAACGATGCGCCAATGGCCGTGTCCGGAACATTTGTCGTAAGCCGTAAAGGTGCCGGAAATGTCCTAACCGTTGCGGCTAACAGTGCCCGCTTGCACACTTCTAAGGCTTCCTCCGTTATCGGCGTCCACGGTATTTTGCGTTTCTCGTTTTTTTTTTTTTCGATGATTTCAAAAACTCATTAAGTGGTGCTTGCACTTGCGCTGCTTCTGGTATGCATCGTCGGTAGTAATTCACCATATCTAGAAATCTGAGTTCCTGAATAGTTTCTGGTTTCGGAAAATCGATTATCGCTTGTACTTTATACTTGTTGACCAAAAGTACACTTATTCACGTTGATCGTCAATTTGTATTGTCGAAGTCGTTCGAACACGGTATGTAAATGTTGCTTATGTTGTTCGTGTGTGACGGACATTATCAAGACATCGTCTATGTAAACGAAAACCAAGTAGAGTTCTCGAAAAACTATGTCGACATACCTCTGGAAAGTTTTGGATGCGATGAGGAACGGCCACACGAACATTCGTCGTAAACCCAAGTTAAGTTCCAGTATTTTACTGCCATATGTTTTTATCGTGCTGCCATTAGCTGCGAACAGAACGATTTCGTTTGTAGAATCCTCGTTGAAGTTTTTTACCAAGGTGCGTGTTAAAACGCACATTACAGAGCCAGAATCAACGAGAAATTTAAAATGGCTTATTTATCGTAGATGTGTAGAGGGAGTTCATGCAGCTGATTTAGTTTCTCGACTTTTCGAGACCGGTGTAGCTACATGGCTTTCGACACTTCGTAGCTTTGTTACCAAATTTCTGATGATAGTTACACATTTCAGATTCAAGTGAGCGTCAGCGAGAACGTTGATTCATCCTTTGCATTATTTCGGTGAGTCGTTTGACGTTACTCTTAATCCCAGAAAGTCACCCCTCACAATCGTCACCACGCTTTTTGTTCACATACGCTATTTGTCTCTTTGGCCCATCCGACAACTTCGAGATACCCCTGACGTTTCAAGAACGGAGCGAAATTGTGCAGTTTGGTCCACTAGCTAATTCGGCACGTTTTGCGTCAGACACTTGCAGTATGCAGCTGAACGTTGTTGGGAGTTGCTTCATGAACATTGATCGCAGAAGCTCATCTGTGGTTTTGTCTTGTGCTAAGGATTGCATTTTTCGTAGCAATTGTTTCCGACAGTCTCTGTGTGCCAGTTGAGGTTAACACGATGCAGTACTTTGTTTCATCGTTCGTGATGCGACGCAGTCTGAAGTAAACTTCCAATTATATAAACCACGTTTTGGCTAGCTAATTTTCAAAGTCTGGCGCCTTGCAGGTTTCAAGCGCTTGTACGCTGTTGTTGTGCTGATAGTTGCCAGCGGCGTCGTTTGCACCAATTGTGTGCGCCAATGGAATTGCCTTAGCTGATGTTGTAGCTGTTGCACTTGTAACCGCAACTAGATTGGCGGCGTCGTCCAGGTTAGCTTGTGCCGTGTTCCGTGTTCCGTTAAGTCCTTCCCGTTGCGCAATTGTATCTAAGCGGATCACGTCGGGGTCACCAGTTGTAGTGTTCTACTCAATTCAACTAACTCTTTTAAACACTAGAGAATGTGATGATTTCATTTTAATTGACATTTCTTTATTATTTTTAATTAATATTTCTTTGGTAGTGTTACACGTTTTTATTTCAATCTGTCTGTTCTCCATTTTTTACGCATGTGTGTCGGGGAACGGTGACCTCGAATTCGATAATAAACTGTAATTCTATAATTTATTTTTGGTGCCTGTCATTTTTATCAGACTACACTGTGTGTGTTAATTCGTTCATCTAGCCGCCAGCTGTCGTAACGGCTGCCTCGACGGTGTCATGACCCCCACAGGCTTAAACGTTTGGCCTCTATTATAGTACTTGCAGCTTCTATTACTATTCTCATATCCCTTTTGGCTCTGCCATTATGATCTATGCTATGCCCTTGTTTAAAAACTCCAAGCCGTTGTCTGATCTGATGCATTTCATTTTTTTTTCCAGTTTCTGCTTCCACTTTATCCGAGTAATGGTCCAACATAACGCTAACGTCAGCGTTTGACTTGACGCAAAACACAGTGCGATAATTTGATAAGTAACGGAACACAAGCATATACCGCGCCCCTCCATACGGCAATTCTTGAATGGGACCGCACAAATCTGTATGTATTAGCTCAACTGGAATATTTGCCCTGCTCTTGCTTTAACTGAATACGATGCTGCTTGCCAAAAACACATGCTTCGCAGAATAATTCACTCCTGCTATACGGTGTATCTTGCAATTTCAACACTGTCTTAACATGATTCGTTCCCTGATGACACATCCATTCATGTCAAAGCTGAATCGATTCAGTTTTCTCAGCAATCTTCGCTTCTGCCGACGTGGTTTTAATTTTCAAAAATAATTTAAACAGCTTCGAACTGCATTTTTCGCCTTGAAGCCACACTCTGCAAAATCTCTCAAAAATGCATTTCTTTCCTTGTGCCTTTAGTGTATTTCACTTGTCCAGACATGTGTTGGAAGAAAGAACAGTTGGTTCTATCGTCGGGACATATAACGCATTAGCTAAATACTTTGTGTTCCACACATTGCAATCGTATGCTTCCACTCTAATATCGCCCCTACAGTACGCCTGCACAATCGACTCATCAGCTATTCTAACATCTTTTGGTTTCTGAAATTTTTCATAGCTATCAAATCATTGCTTATGATACATCATATGATCGCTTGCTCCGCAGTCCATATACCACGTATCCTCAGAAGTAATGTGTGAGTTCGCAAAAATAATCTCACTTATGAACGCTTCTCAATGTGGTTTCCCGATATTTATTTTTCTTGGGTAGTCCCTTTTCCAGTGCCCATTTGCAAATAAAATATTTACCCTTCTGAAACTTAGTACTGGATTTACGTTCCTGCTTGTCCACCAAGCTTCGAATCTAAGACCGACAATGAAATAGGATTCGTATTGTGTACCAGCTCATTTGGTATTTATCGAAGAAAGAATGGATTAGTTTGGATATATAAAGCTATTAAAAAACCATCTCGTGCAAATTGCTAAAAAAGGGCATTAAGACCACTTTTAAGCTCTATGCGGACAATGATCCCAAACACACTTCATTGAATGCTCGCACCTGAGCTTTATATAACTGCTCGAATGTGATCCAAACCCCTGCACAATCACCAGATTTATATATAATAGGACATTTGTGGCATATTCTATTATAAATTATATTATATTATAAATATAATAGGACATTTGTGGCATATCTGGGAAGGTAAGATTCGCCAACATCCTAATTCTTACAAAAGCGATTTAAAAACGGTTCTGCAAGATGAATTGTCCAAAATCAGTATTCAAACATGCTAAAATATAGTAAATTCAATACCCCGAAGACTGCAAGCTGTCTTAGACAATAAGAGATATCCAACAAAGTATTAAAGTTAGTACAACTACCTTTAGTTATTTGAATATATGAAACTTTAATATGGTGCACAATTTTCGTTGACTGCACGATTGTGCGCTTTTTCCCTTTCAAGTGCCTATTCTTCTTCATTTTAATTATATTTGTTTTTGTTTTTTATGGTTTATGTGTGGAAAAGAGTGATGAATAAAACTGAATACCTAAAATTAAAAAAATTTTTTATTTTAAAACATTTGACAATTGAACACATAACCGAGAGCTGCACGATATTCGATAACATTGACTGTACATCTAGTATTGTGTTTATTCAATTTAAAATATCTCAAAATTGATGTCACATCCGTCCACCATTAAAGTATCGGAAAGAAAATTTTCTGCACGTGGTCGCACGAAATAGCAACAACAATGAACTTGAGGTAATTTCATTCATAAAATGTAACAAAAATCTGTGGAGCCGTGCAAAGGAGAACATTTACAAAAAACAAGAAAATAAGTGAACTTGGGTATTTTGAGAGCGAATTTCCCGGCGCCATGCCGGGTACGCTTCCACTCAGAAATGTGAAGTGTAAAAGAAAAACAAAAAAGACCAGCAACAACATGTAAGAGTAATAACGAGTGTGTCACGAGCACCGAAACTGAGACTAAGCAGTGATGAACAATCGTTTTAATTTTACGTTGAGTAATCAAAGCTTACATGGTGCCTGTGTATGGGGATGTTTTTCAAATGGTAACATCGGATTTGTATTTGGGAACATGAAGAAACGAAATTTATAAAATTATGCAAAATCAATGATTGAGAGAGTTAAAATAGGCGCGTTCAGCAGAAGTGTTTGATGACCTTTTTTGATGCTTTACGCTCATTGTGAATGCCTAGTTCACAATTTCGATAAAAATTTAGTGATTGCGATGACTAAAAATTCATCACAAAAATACTTTGATAACCAAGTCATCAGATTTACATCAGATGTTTTTCGTTTGTAAACAAAGTAATAAAGTCGCAATTTTTAAGAAAATAATTTGAGTGTTGTTATTGCTTAGAAAGTGAAATTTAATAATATTTATTTAATTTTTCTTTTTTGGCCAGTCCCTTCTAAAATGCGTCGGACTTCTATGCCGCGCATTTCCCAACGCCGTAATTTTGCAAATCTAGACAGAGACAATCAGTAATCGGTTAGCAAGTAAGAGAAAATGGTCAGTGATGACTTCTGATGAACGCGCCCATTGATATCAAAAAATGGATGTTTGGACTGTCCTAGTGTTCTCCTGATTTTGCACCGCCGCACTTTTTTTCTGTAGCTACTTGAAGTCGAAAGTTTATATCAACAACTCAGGGACCCTAGACAAAATAGCCGTCATATCTAAACCCCGTAATTTTACAAATCTGGCATCAGAGAGCATCAGCAGAGACAAACCAGTAATCGATAATTAAGTCAGAGAAAATAATGAATGATGACTTCTGTTTTAGGCAGAAGAAAAACTTGCAGTTTCCATTTATTCAAATATATTATATTATTTATGATTTATTTTATACATTTTCAATTTTATATATTATTATTATTATTTTCGTCAATATCAAATTAAAAGAATGCTGCCAAATATTACCTTGTTACATGAAAATTCCCAGTTCTTAAAAGCTTTTATGAAGCTCTCAAAGCGAAGCTTTTTCGCATTGTGGTCGTAAAAAGAAAAGTAGTGATGAGAAACTTTCCCCTAGTCTTTCAGTATTCATTCCAGCTAGGAAGAGGGTGGCGCAGGTTGCGCTGCTCATGAAATGAGCAAGTTGGATGACGATTGTGAAAACATAAGTTATTGTTGTTAAAAGTTTTTGAATAGGAAAACGAACTATAAAATTATAATATTATATACACGAAACTTGAAAGAAGAAGAAATCATAAAGTAATGATAATTATATTCCTCGATAAAATAATATGAAAAAGAAAAGTTTAAACTATGCTAAAATAAAATAAAAAAGTATAACTGAAAATGTGCTGAAGGGAAAGTGAAATTTTGTATGTGAAGTTGTTTGTTAGCCTGAGACATGCGTTCTCTCACATGCTGAAAAATTCATGGAATATGGTAAAACGACAATGAGAACTAATTAAAATTTATATATGAATCCTCAACCTATTGTTGGTTTAACTAGGCAGAAATCATATAAATAATTATGAAAAGTCATATATGATATGACATCATAAGAAAAATGATGCATGAAAGCACACTCAATATAATCCTTTACACAGGAATAAACACAGTGAAAATCGCATTAGTCCTACATGGTATGCTACATCTTATGCTCTGCGTTCATCCATATACTACTTGCATTATCTGCCTCGTGTATAAGACCACCAATGGCGTCATCTGAGCTACCATTATAACCCATATTTCCATTTGTCATTCATGGCGATACCCGCGTCAATGATTATTATTTATTGCCTGATTTATTAAATACCCGGCGCCTTTTTGCCTCTTGGCATGCTGTTGTCCATACTGCGATTCTCGATGTTCTGTTTCAAGTTCTACTATGGGCGTTACTTTGCTATTTGCAGCAGTGCTTATTCGGATAATACAATCAACAATCAATGTTCGATGTATTAGAGAAAATATAAGGTTATATAAAGGTGTTCGCGGTTTTTGCTACTAGATGGTGTTGGTGTTCATAAATTTGGCAACACTAATCTGGTTGTGTCAAACGAATATGTGCTTGAAATGTGACAATACAGGCTACATTTTTTGTGAAGACAGCTGTGTAATTCGTTGCTTGTGTTAAAAGTTATACTGATTTCAATATTAGTGAAATATTTGAAGAAATACGCTATGCTTTTTTAAAATAAAAAATGTAAAAACGCTGCAAAAATATGCCGAAAAAATTGTGCAGTTTACGGTGAGAATGCTGGGAGCAAACGCCGGACCCAGGAGTGGTTTGATAGGTTCCGTTCCGGAAATTTCGATGTAAAAGATGCACCTCGCACTGGTCGGCCTGTCACTGAAAAAGTTGATGTAATTTTTCAACTGATGGAGCAAGACCGGCACGCAAGCTATTAGGAGATAGCGGAGGCACTAAATATCATATGATGTTTATGATGTTTAGTGCCTCCATATGACAGTTTGGAAACATCTAAAAAGAGCAAGGGACTCAAAGAAGCTCGATGATGAGTGCCATATGAATTAAAGCAAAGAAATTTAATTAACCGAATACCAATTAGTGAAACGCTGCTGAAACGTAACGAAATGTAACCATTTTTGACACGAATCATTACGGGCGACGAAGATGGGCTTCAATACGAGAATATCCAACGCAAGCGATCATGGTCAAAGGCCGGTGACCTTCCACAAATGACTTCAAAACCTGGATTGACGGCAAACAAGGTTATGTTGAGTGGGGTAGGAAGGGATAGCCTATTATGAACTGCTAGAATGTGGCGAAACGGTCTATTCGATTTTCGATCGTTTCATTGCAATGCTAGGCCACAAACATCTTTGATGACCCGGAACAAATTGACGGAGATCGCTTGGGAAGTTTTGATGCATCCACCGTATAGCCCTGACCTTGCACCCTCTGAGTCCCATTTGTTTCGGTCTCTGCAAATTCTCTTCATAGTAAAAAATTGGGCGAACCCCTGAAAATCACTTGGCCAAATTTTTCGCTGATATATACTTTTTATATGATCCAATATGAATATACACCGCTCCTCTATAACTAGAACGCTCTATGCGAATCTTCCATTCTTCAAAACCGTGTTAGAAGTCTTTTGTTGTTATTCAATTTCATCCATTTGCGTTCAGAAGTTAAGTGTTATCTTATATGTATGCTTTAAAAACTTCGAATTTGTTGCCACTTAAATTTGAATGCAAAGCGAGCTGAAGCAGAACACGTCGTATACGCAATTTCTCATGTAAAATTCCATTAAAGGTAATCTTTTAAATGTGAAAAAATAAACAAAGTGCGCAAATTGTGAGTAACACTAAATCACTTAATCACTTCATAAATGTAATTTGACATCGAATCTACCATTTTTTTTTAATCAAAAATTAGAATTATTTAATTAGAATTAATAGACGGTTCTGGGCAACTCAACTCAACTTCAATCTGAAATTTGAGATTGCCGATATAAACACGTTTAGGCAGATTTCCCCTCATATTTTCATTGGGATTCAAGTTCGTAGATTGCGCTGGCCACTCCAATAGACTTCTTTCTTTCTGTAAAAACCGTTATGGACTGGCATGTGATATGTGTATTTGAGCGTTGTCTTATTGGAAAATTGCATCTCTCTTAGGTTGACTCCAAATGTTTATTACAAGTTCATAAAATAATATGATGTAGTTTTCGGAATTCATTCGGTGGGATATTTTGCATACAGGGGCTCTATTATGATAGCTGAACGCAGCCTAAAACATCACAGAACCCCCAACAAAGTTTTGTATGGTAGGAAAACACTCTGAACCTTTTAATTGAAACCGTCCGATCCATCAGGGTTGCATTTTTTTTCGTCAGAGAACAGAACATTTCTCCACTCTTCAGTCCACGACATGTTGTACTAGTGTAAGTGTAAGTATAGCATGTAAAGTAGTATGTAAATATAGTATAGTAGTATGAAAATATAGCAAGTATATTGCAAACATATGTATGCAATATAGTTTGAAGTATTTAATAGATGGAAAGGGCAGTCGTGTGGTAGCTCTCAAAGAGACCAGACATGAGTTTATAACATCAGAAGTGGGATAAAGAAAACAAGCCGAAAAAAATTTTTTTTTGAAATTCGAAAGTGTTTATAACTAACGGCAAAAAAAAATATATTTAAATAAAACAGAGTGTGACGTTAATAAAGACAAGGAATTGAGGGGTGGTACAACAACAACTCACAGCGACTCGTCAGAGAGGGAAGAAAACATTTCATTACCCGGTGTTGTACTTGCAAATATCAGCAACACGATGCCGGCAAGCGACGACCTAACGGGAATCGTCGGCAGCGCAGTGGCGTCGGCAAGCATCATACGGTTGCAGAAGCTTCGTGACGAAACGAAGAAAGCAGCGTCCAAAGTAAAGAAAAGCAAAACGAACTAAGCAGCGAGCAAAGTAACGAGAAACGAAACCAACAAAGTAGCGACCTAAGTAAATAAAAGCAAAACAAACTAAGCAGCGACCAAAGTAACGAGAAACGAAACGAACAAAGTAGCGACCAAAGTAAGGATAAAATAAACAAAGGAGACGGGGAGCAAGATGAAAGGCGATGTAACAAACCAAACGACAACGGGATGAAGCACACTCAAAGTAATGAAAACGATCGAGGCAACAAAAACGAAAAAGGCGACAATGTCGTGTCCAAGAGAAACCAACAACGTAACCACTACAAAGTTAGCAGCAAAAAGGACGACGTGGTAAAGCAAACACAAGTGAACGAAAAAGTGGCGCCAAAAGAAGAAGGAATTGCGGTGAACGGCAACGTTGCGGCAACAAATAAACAATTAACAAACGACAAGCATGTGCAAGAAATGCTCGACGAACACGACGATCAAAGGAAATTATTAAACGAACTCGAAGTGTTGAAAAATGGAAAGGAAAATTCTTGAGTTGCAAAACGAAATAGCAAAACTTAGATTAGAGAATATGAATAAAAACGCAAACAGTGTAAGTTCAACTTTGTCGAAGATTTCGTTCGAAACGTTGAAATAGTTTCTACCAGTATACGATGGCGATGCATATTTCGATGCTTGGGTGAAACAATTGAACTGTATACGCACAAGCTACAGTGTTGACGATAATATGCTGCGTGCCCTAATATGCAACAAACTAAAAGGAAGATCTCAACAGTGGTTGTACTCAAATCCGCTATATATTAAAGAGGAAATCGACGATCTTCTCCACGATATGGAAAATATGTTTGGGTGAAAGAAAAACAAGCTTACGATTAGACGTAAATTTGAACAACGCATTTGGCAAAGTGGCGAAAACTTCAGTAAATATTACAACAACAAAATTATCCTATGCAGCGGCCTAAAATTAGAAGAGGACATTTCAACACTAAATATGAAATTCTATGTTCTTTCCGTGACATTGAACTTTGTTCTCTTTGCCAGTGTCACAACCACCAGCAAACGCACAGCCACGACAACTGGTCCAGAAGAAAGATGTTAAGTGCTACAATTGCAACAGCAAGGGACACATAGCTGCAGAGTGCCGTAAACCCAAACGGCAAGACGGAGCATGCTTTGCGTGCTCAGGCTTTGGACACCTAGCGAGGGATTGCGCCCAATACAAAAAAAAAAAGACTCAGCAAAGCGAACAAAATGAGTATGTAAGTTATTTATATGTAACATTTTTATCAAAAAATAACGAATCAATATTTATAGAATGTCTCATAGCCTCCGTCAGCCCGATCAGTTTCGTAAAGCAGTCGTACGTTCCCAATAAAGTTAAAATAGAAAAAGATAAAATTCAAGGTTATTATGGAATAAATAATACAAAGTTAAATGTACTCGGAAAAATGACAGCTTATATTCAAATTTTCAATAAAAATTTAAAAATCGAAGTGATGGTCGTTGTCAATGAGTCAATGGGAAATCCTATAGTTTTGAGTAGAGACTTTCTAAAACAAAGCAAAGCAAAACTGATCATAACCGAAAATGTTGAGGAAAAATGTTTGTCTTTGCAAAATAACAAAAAATATAAGGAACAGTGTGACAAAAGTAAAGAAGTTAACAATGCGTATAAAAAAACATTGAATAGTGTGTCGGAGGAAAATGAGAATTTTGAAATGCAGATACTGTGCATTGACTATGAGCAAGAAAATGTTGAATACAAATTAGGGGAACAACTAAGTTTAAAGCAAAAGGAAACTTTTGAAGAAACGTTTGTCTCATGGTATGTAAAACCACAACGACCCGTCGAACCAAACGTCAAAAATAACATGAAAATAACATTAGAAAATACAAAAGTTTTTAATTTCCCACCGCGACGACTGTCTTATGCGGAGAAATCGAAATTACAAGAAATTATAGACGAAAATTTGACGAAAGGATTCATACGGCCAAGTGAATCTGAATATACTTCACCAAAGGTGACCTAAGAATGTGCGTAGACTACAGACAATTAAACAAGGCGACGACAAAAGATAACTTTCCTATACACTTAATTGACGACCTCTTAGACAGATTAGTAGACAAAAAAAATTTCACAAAGTTAGACTTGAATAATGGGTTTTATCACATTCATATGCACGAAGATTCAGTGAAATATACATCATTCATAACTCCACTAGGACAATTCGAATTTTTGACAATGCCTTTTGGCTTAAAAAATGCTCCGGCAACATTACAACGGTTCATAAACAAAGTGTTCGACGATATGGTTAGGAGCGGAAAAGAAGTGATATACCTATACGACATTATGATAGCGACACGAAGTGAAGACGAGCACATACAGATACTAAAGGAAGTTTTTAAGCGCCTAGTTGATAACAAACTAGAATTACGACTGAGCAAGTGCGAATTTTTTCAACAAGAGGTAAAGTACTTAGGGTACACAATATCAAAAGATGGCATAAAAGCCGATGAAGACTGCTTAGAAGCGATACGAAAATTTCCAGTACCTACTAAATCTCATCATGTCCAAAGTTCCATGGGTATGTGTTCCTCCTTTCGTAGATTCATTAAGGACTTTTCCATCATAGCAAAACCACTATACGATCTCACAAAAAAATATAAAAAGTTTGAGTTCGGTGAACTTGAAATGAAAACTTTTAATGTTTTGAAAGAAAAACTATTACAGTCACCCATATTAGCAATATTTGACCCAAGAGACCAAAGCGAATTGCATTGCGCCGCCAGTTCAATAGGTTTTGGGGCAGTACTTTAAAAAAAGAAAAGCGACGGCATACTGCACCCAATATTCTACTATTCCAAAACATTCATTCGCAAGTGCACTGTCAAGTCGACTAGTCGTCTCCTTTCGCTTTCCGAATTTAACAACACAAAAAACTAAATCAAGAGACAAGATAATCAATTGTTCTTATCTCAAAATGCCTGTTGAACGCAGTCCCCCGACTGCGGGCAGCACGCAAAAACAAAATCATCCATCAAGGAACAGCATGAGCGTACCCCACGCTCAAACAGCTGTCCGCATAAGTAACAACAACGAACACCTTGGCACATCAACAAGCGGTTCAAACAACAGCATCAACATCAGTGACTCACACCAAGCCTCACTTCCCGTTTATTTCGAGAGAGCACGTTCTTGCTCTCCCGCAATACATCAAACAGCTACACACTCTCAAAGAGAAAACAATAACGGATCATCAATCCAAACAAACGCAGCCTCTCGCTCTACCACTCAACTAACTGTCAGCTGTTCCATGGCAGCAGGTAATATGCAGCCTCTGCCGTGGAGTGCACAATGCGCTTCACCAACGACGCCACTCTCCTCGTTCCAACCAACAACAACAACAACAACCACAACGCAGACATCAGCTGCTATCTCACTAATTACAACAACCACCACGTCATCTTTCTCAGCTACAATGCCAATTTGCTCCCTCTCTTCGGCAACAACATTGATCAGAGAAAAGACATCAAACACGCAAGTACAAACTTCAACCAATCAAAACCCACAAGAGTCAAAAATAAAACGCAACCGTAGTAAGCTCTCTCCCAACAACACTTCCGAACAAAATAGCAATAGTAAAAAAAGTAGGACAAAAACTCAAACACAAACGACAACACAAACAACACTCCAAAAGTACTGGTTGAGCGCGCCTAACACTAATAACAGGTTCGAACTCCTCTCACAAGACGAAACGGCTGAAGACGGCAGTGGTACAGAAGCAAATTCTAATGCGCCAAATCAACCTCGACCACCTACTAAAATACACAAGCCACCACCAATATACGTACAGGACGTAGAACAAATTAACGTACTAAACAAAGCTCTGAAAAACATAATACAACAAAACTACATTTTAAAAACACTTAAAAACAACGAAGTATGCGTACAGACAAATGACTCGTCGAACTACTCGGCGGTGGTTAAGATGCTCAGGGAAAACAAAACTAAATACTACACCTTTAAGCCGAAAGAGGAGCGGGGATTCAAAACAGTACTTAGGAATATGCACTACGCCACTGACCTTGACGAACTTAAGAACGAGCTATCGGAACTAGGCCACGACGTTATTAATATACACAACGTACAACAAAAACTGACAAAGAAACCACTGCCGCTATTTTTCATTGAACTAAAAGCCAAAGCAAATAATAGAGAAATCTTTAATATTACAACACTCCTATGTACCAAAGTCATATTTGAGCCACCACACCACAAACGCACGGTAGCTCAGTGCTCAAACTGCCAAAAATATGGTCATACACGAAATTTCTGCACCAAAGACCCGATTTGCGTGAAATGCGCTGGCAAGCACAAAACTATTGACTGCCAACTAATAAGTGCAGATCAAATTAAATGCGCTCTTTGTGGCGGCTCACACACAGCCAACTATAAAGGATGTGACGTATACAAACATCTAAAAATTAAAAGATTTCCCTCACTAAAAGAGAAAGACGATAAAAAAGATGACCATCAGGTAGTAGAACAGACATCAAACAAAGTCAAAATTGGAATAACGTACGCCCAAACAGCAGCCAGTAACCGTAGAAACCCCACAAATCAGTTACAACCCCAACAAAAAGATGAGGAACACAACAAAAACGAAAGCAACAAAAACGAATCCAACAAAAACGAGACTAGTGAAAACACAGAAAAAAAGACTGAATTTTCAAAAGATTTAGCGGAAATAAAAGATATAATAAAACAACTAGCGCAACAAATGAGTAATATGATTAACATCATAACAGTACTATTGACAAAACTCGACAACAAGAATGGACACTAAAATAAAAATTTTAACTTGGAATGCAAACGGATTAAAAAATCACCTCAATGAACTACAGCTTCTCCTACACAACAACTACATTGACATTGCTTTGATATCGGAAACACACTATACAAGTAGCCAGCACATGAACATAAGTGGATACAAGATGTACCACACATGCCATCCCGACGGTACAGGACACGGTGGGACTGCTATCATTATTAAACAAAACATTAAACATAACGTACTGCTTCCATTCCAAGAAACCTATATCCAGTCGGCAAGCATACAAATCTTGGACTCATCCGGACCACTAAGAATAACAGCCGTGTACAGCCCACCAAAGCACAATATCTCGCAGTCGCAATACCTTGACTTCTTAAAAACTCTCGGACACCGTTTTATAGCTGCAGGCGACTACAATGCGAAGCATACAGACTGGGGCTCCAGAATATCAAACAAGAAAGGTAAAAACCTACAGGGTGCACTGCTGTTAGCAAAAGCTAAACATCTTAGTACTGGCGAACCCACGTATTGGCCAACAGACAAAAATAAAAAGCAAGACCTCATTGACTTTTATAACTCAAAGACATAGACTTAAATAAATGTGTCATAACATCAAGACTGGAACTATCGTCAGACCATACACCTATACTACTCGAACTTAATTCAACTGAAGTGAACACAACCAAGTCCAAACTATGGCACAACAACA
The DNA here is from genome assembly GCA_035041755.1 of Cacoxenus indagator. Classification (NCBI taxonomy): domain Eukaryota; kingdom Metazoa; phylum Arthropoda; class Insecta; order Diptera; family Drosophilidae; genus Cacoxenus; species Cacoxenus indagator. Next base: position 88,721 of record JAWNKX010001108.1, read on the forward strand.
AAACTGACTGGGATACCTATCGAGACTACATTAACACAAACTTAAATACAAGCATTCCACTGAGATCACCCGACAACGTAGAATCAGCTATAGTCCAACTAAACGATACCATTGAGAAGGCAGTATTGCAAGCAACTCCGGACAAGATAATACACCATGCAAAGCGATACACACCCCCTACGCTTCACAAATTGATTTGCACAAAACGAAAACTGAAAAAAGCATGGACCATTTGCAGATCCCCCGATGCGAAAAATAAATATAACAAGGCAACTAAAGAAATTAAAAAATATCTCCAAAATCAGAAAAATTATGAAATCACGAAGTATTTACAGAGGCTAACTCCGACAAGCTTTACCGACTACTCCCTGTGGAAAGCTACAAAAAAACTGACAAATAAAACAATACACCAGGCACCTATAAAAATGGACAATGGATCATGGGCAGTATCGAACCTAGATAAGGCGACAGTTCTAGCGAATTATTATGAAAAAATATTTGCTGATGAAACTATCAACGAAGATGACTGTCATATAAACTCGACAGTCACTCCCCAGCCAACTCGCCTAAAAAAAATATGCACAAATGAAATACTCAAATGTATACAGCACGACATGAAGCCACTACCACTTCAAGCAGTGGTATACATACGCAATATTTTCAACGCGATAATTCGACTAAATTACTTTCCTAAAGTATGGAAAGTGGCTGAAGTCATTGCAATTCCAAAACCTGGTAAAGACGTATATAATCCAGCATCATATAGACCAATTAGCTTACTTCCACTGCTGTCAAGAATATTCGAGAAGCTCCTGTGCCAGCGACTGTTACCTATTATAGAACGCAAACATATAATACCTGACCACCAATTTGGCTTTCGACGAAAACACTCGACCATACAACAAATCCATCGTGTGACTCATAAAATTTTAAACGATCTTGACAACAAAAAGTTCTGTATAGGAGTTTTTCTAGATGTAGAAAAGGCATTCGACAAAGTTTGGCACAAAGGACTAATCAGAAAATTGCGCAATATATTCCCGCATAACGTACTACAGATATTAGTACACTATATCACAGAAAGACATTTTTTCGTTAAGTACTCAGATGAATATTCCACATTAAGAAAAATCAAAACAGGCGTACCACAAGGAAGTGTACTAGGACCGTTATTATACACTATCTTTACAGCGGACATACCAACACCAAATGACGACGCTTCAATGATAGCCACATTTGCTGATGACACTATAATACTTAGCGCACATAGACAAGTAAACATAGCAACATCCAAACTACAACAGCATCTGGATACTACCCTAAGGTGGTTTGAAAAGTGGCAAATAAAAGTAAATAATACCAAAACAGTACATGTTATATATACAACTAAAACTAAATTCACACCACCTCGTATAACGATTGACGGAGCTGACGTAAAAATTGAAAATGTAGCCAAATACCTAGGATTATATATTGACAACAAACTCAACTGGAAATACCATATACTTAAAAAACGGGATCAAATCAAGCTGAGCATTAGTCAATTATATTGGCTGCTCAAATCAAAGTTAACATTAGAAAACAAAATACTGATCTACAAAGCTATTATAAGACCAATCTGGACGTACGGAGCACAAATCTGGGGAACGGCCAAAAAATCAAATACAGACATAATACAAAGACAACAATCAAAAATCATTCGTATGATCACCAAGGCTGGGTGGTATATAACTAACAATGATCTGCATCGTGATCTTAATATTCCAACAGTAACAGAGGAGATTACAAAAATAAGTCGTATCTACCAGACCAAGCTTACCCAACACCCAAATGTTGGTGTCAACCTACTACCAATACAGGAACTACAATGCAGACACAGGTTACAGAGGACAAGGCCAGTGGATCTGGTTGAATAAATTCGAAGCTATATATATATATATCTCAATACCTCTTTCTTTTTTTCTTTGTTTTTGTTTAATGTGTTTATTTTTGTATTTTATATTCTTATTACATTTATGTTTGCTTTACTATATTTTGCTCTATAATTGTATTAATTTAATTTAAATGTATATTATTTTTGTTACTATTTTGATTTTTTTCCCCTACATCCTTACAAAAATAAAAAACTTTTGTGATCTGCTCACATAAATTAGTTACAACCAAGAAATAACTTTTAAACCATGTACTAATAGTCTTAATAAAAAATAAAGACATATGTACACGACATATGGGAAATAAAAAAAAAAAAAAAAAAATTCCAAAACAACAACTGACATCGAATCCAGATACCATAGCTTCGAATTAGAAACACTGGCTATAATTTACGCTTTAGTGTTTACTTACAAGGCATAGTGTTAAAAATAGTTACAGACTGTAATTCACTGACTTTAACCCTGAATAAGAAAGAACTTAAACCACGAATAGCCAGGTGGGCTTTAGAATTACAAAACTATCAGTATAAACTTGAACACAGGTCTGGTAAAAGAATGCAACATGTAGAGGCTTTGAGTAGATGTAACACCATCTTAGTAATAGAAGCAAACATATTCGAAAACAATTTAGTAATCTGCCAAAGTAAAGACGATAAAATATGCAAAATAAAAGAAATGTTGGGTGTAGCCGAACATGCACATTACGAAATGCGAAATGGCGTTGTGCACAAAAAAGTCAAGGATAACTTAGTGTTTTATGTGCCAGAGTCTATGGAAGGGAATGTTCTCTACAAATATCACTACGAAATGGGCCATTTTGGCACAGACAAAGTAACGGAAGTAATAAGCAGAAGTTAGTGGTTCCCAAATATAAGAAAAAAAGAGACGAACACATAAGGAACTGTTTAAAGAGCATTGCGTTTTCGATGAAAAATGGTAAAAGAGAAGGATTTATCCATACCATCCCAAAAGAAAATAAGCCATTTGAAGTAATTCACATAAACCACTGTGGTCCAATTAATAGTAGATAAAAAAAAAAAATAACATATCCTAGCGATTGTAGATGCCTGCCCAAAATTCGTAAGGTTATACCCATCCAAGACAACGAAATCGAAAGAAGCTGTGATTGAGTTAAAAGACTATTTAAGGCCATATCGTTTCAGACAGTAGAAGTTGCTTTACGTCAAGCGAATTCCAAGACTTTTTAATAGAAAGCAATGTGGATCACATAAAAATAGCAACAGGATCACCGCAAGCAAACGGGCAAGTAGAAAGAATAAATAGATAAATAGAGAGTAGAAAAACAACAACAATGGAATAAGTTACTGGCAGAAGTAGAGTATGCTCTAAATAATAAGATACACAGAAGCATTAATCAACACCCTAGCGTGATGTTGTTCGGAGTTGGACAAAAAGGCAAAGTGATAGATAGCTTAAAGGAAAACATAATAGAAAAAGAACAACAATGTAAAGATATAAATGTAGAGGACATAAGAAGTAAGGCACAAGAGGTACAAAAAAAATTAATATAATGAATCCTACTTGAACTCAAAACGTCGAAGACCGAACACATACAAAGAAGGCGACTGACTATGTTATGATAACGAACTTTGACTCAAAGTAGTTACAAGTCAAAGCAAAGCCAGATAATAATACAAGTAATTCAACCTAGCCACTTTTTGCAATGCAGTCAACGCTGGCTTTAATTTCGTTTTTTTTTCCAAACCATTTTATTACTGTAAGCCAAATTTGTTGCACACGTCGTTTGGACGCTGTTAAATGACAATCAGATTTAATTTTGGGATGCAGTTTAATTTTGGATGCAGTTGCACTTTTCTCCAAGCCATACAGCTGCTTTCTGCCTAACCGATATCTTTTGGTTATTTTTATTTGACCGATTTCTGTTGTAGTTTCTGTTCAATTTGACCACATTGTCCACCGCTGAAGCCGAACGATTGATCTTAATCGAGATTTGCCGATTTGTAATGTCAGTATCCTTTTAAGAATGGATCTGAGCGATTTTTTCAACTTACAGTGTTTTCCCTTCCCATAATGAAAAGCAGTGGATATGTTGTTATATTTCTATACAAATTATTCATTAAAACCATTAAAAAACACATATCTCTGGAACTTACTTCTTTCGTGGATTAAACACGATTGTCTTTAATGGAATTGTGTATGAAAATAAGGAAGAAACAGCATATTTACACATTTTTCGCTGGAAATTAACGGAACTTCCATTCTACGATATAAAAGAGATCACAGAGCCAACGGGCCTGTACAAAACACGTGTTTGTAGCATTAATGCAAGTGCTTTTAATTGAATTTCGCATAGCGTATAACCGTTACCCGTTAGAAGCGTTATGGGGAATGCCTCGGGTAACGCATGGCTTTATCCTATCACAGCTGTGGGACTTCAACGACTTTTTCAAAAACGTTGTTTACATCAACTTCTTGAATGACAGGATATACCTTTATCATGTTTGTGCTGCAGCGTTGTACCTCCAATGTACATATTTCAATTGAAATTCATATTACAAAACATCTCCTACATGTCGACAACATACAACGACCAAGCGATCATCGCTATATACGCGGCGGACTCCACATCTAGAAAAAATCCGACATTTTGGTCTGAGCGTTCCAGAGCTTAGTAAGCTGGTCTAGCTCTTCTGCTCTTAAAATAAACTAGTCTTATCTATATGCTAGGCACCTGTTTGGCATTATGCCATTCAAATATGGGGCACTACTGCCGCCTATAACAACGACAAACTGATGGCGGGCCAGGACAAAGCACTCCGAAGGATGACGGACGCCATTGGTTCATAAAAAAATAAATAAAATAACCTAGATAAGCTTTTTTTTATCGAACTGAAAATTTAACTAATGTTTTTCATAAAAAAAAACCCTGACAATTTCAATACCCTCAAGCTTCTGGAAAGCTCGTATAAAGTGTTGCCCCAGCAATTGGTTCTCTCTTCAGTCTACGCCTTGTTGAGATATGGGTGAGAGAGGACGCCAGCGGATTTGGGCGCCACAAGTGATAGCGGCAGCTATGAGAATTAATCACCTTCATAACAGTTGGCACGGAGAGATCCCTGTGCAGCGTGGTGTTGCGGACGTACCAGGGGGCGCCCTTAAATCTTCTGAGGGCTTTGCTCTGACACGCCTGCACTCTTCTGATGTTGTAGGCGGCAGTAGTGCCCCAAATTTGTATGGCGTAACGCCAAGCAGGTGCCACTACTTGCAGATAGATTAGCCTCTTATTAGTTAAGAATAACTTGTTTATGGCTATGTTCCAGAGGAAGAGTTGAAGATGACTGTCGTATCGGCCGCGTAAGTAGCAATTATAGAATGCTCATCTCTAGTTGTTGGCATATCAGACGTATATAGGGATAGAGGACCGGAGCTAAGCCACTCCCCTGCGATACACCGCCTCCCATGTGCCTGATGTTGGAAGTTTTGTCTCTTACCACCATAGAGAAGGTTCGTCCTTGGAGAAAGCTTCGAATTAGTATAAACTGTTTGCCAGGCAGAAGCACTTTTAATTTATGCAGAAGTTCATCGATTCATACCCTATCGAATGCTTTTTTGACGTCTAAGAAGACTGCAGAGGAATACTGTTTTGTCTCAAACGCAGTTAGTATGTGATTAACGACTCGATGCAGTCGTTCTGGCATGCCATGCTGCGATCTAATTCCAAATTGGTGATCAGGAATGGCTTCTTGAACACCCCGTACTGCCAACAATCTGCTCAAAAATATTCTTGCGGAAATTTTGGAAAAAGTTGGAAGCAGGCTTATCGACCTATGTGATGTGACAAGGTTCTCCGGAGTACCAGGTTTAGGTATCATGGATATCGTTTCACACTTACACTGTATGGGAAAATGTCAGATCCGCAGCATGCCGTTGAACAGCAACGTCGGGAACAACACTCCCTTCCAAGGGTGGGCTATCACCACGTGATCGTCAATACGGCCATGTCCGGGGCTCTTAAATTTCAGTCTCTGAATTTGAGTAACAACCTCTTTAGGGGTGACATGTTTAGTTGGACTGTGGTTTAAGATTCACCTGGATATGACTTCAGCTGTTTCCTCAACGTCACCAGGGTCAGCCAGTCTAAAGGGTGTGAAGCGGCTCTCCAACTTATTAGCAAATGCTTCTGCTTTCTCGGTCTCCGTACGCAGCCACTGGTTTAGAGGCCCGCGTATTGGAGCATGTCTGTGAGGCTGTTGTTTGATGCACTTGGTGGCATGCCATAGATTGAAGGCAGACTTTTTCATTGGATCCACATTAGCCATCAGATTTTTAAAATGTACCGATCGCACAGCTTCCAACACAACATGCCTCCGCTCTCGGGCAAATTCGTTCCGTGATCTCATATAGCGACGTCGTCGTCTGCGCTTATATCTCACCAACTGCAAAGCCTCAGGGTTTAAAATAGCCTGAGTTGGGTTGGGGAAAAAGGGAATCGGTGTGAAGAGGCTAAAGTTTTTGGTGAATAGGTCATCATCTATATCCTTGGCCGAATTTTTTTTCCATATTGAGGTTGATCCGTTCGTTTAGACGCTTATGAAAGACCGTTATGCTGGCGTGGGGAGGGAGCAGTATTGCCCGGCATACGATGCTAACCGGAATCAATCCAAGTTTAATAAATAGTGGGGCTGAGCTAAGGTCAGATGACTCAGCAATGGCCAGGGATGCGTCGGGCTAAAGGGTGGGTTCTCCGGTGGCGAGAACCTCTCTGGAAGAGTTTATTATACTCTTGTGAAGTTGATTGCCTCTTGGGGTTGCGGGTGCGGACCCCCAAAGGCGATGTTTAGCGTTCCAATTCCCGCCGACTAAGAATTTAGGTCCGAGTTGATTGAAGAAGGTGGTGAACTGCTGCTCTGTTATCCGGGGTCCTGGTGGACAATAAATGGCTGCGATAACCAGGATGCCTTGAGTTGTGTGGATGCTGACAGAGACACTTTGAATGGAGTCAGTCCAGCTGGTTTCCAGCGGGTGGTGGCGTAGGGATGACCGGATTAGTAACGAGGCCCCCCTCGCATAAGGTTATCATCCGGATGTTTAGCTGAATAGATTTCATATGCTTGCATTTTGAAGTATGTTCTAATGCAGAAATGTGTTTCAGAAATGAGCATAACGTCAATGGAGTTGACCGCCATGAACACTTCTAACTCATTTCTGTGATTAAAGACGCCGTCAGTGTTCCATATGGCGAGGTTCTCCAGCATCATGGTCTGCATCTCAATCAGGCGATCAAATTTATCGTTAAGACTGTCCAGGCGGGAGACCACAACTGACAGTTGGACGACCTGTTCAAGAGATGAGAATGATTGGGTGTTGTCTATGCTGGGCGAGAGACTTTTGACGACTCTTAGGTAGAGATGTCTTGCTTGGTAGCTCTTGTGGCTCGGAGTGAGGTTGAATGGGTAGTTGTTGCTGATAAAGCTTCTGCTGCTCACTTAGGAGTTTCTAATGTGCAATTTGGTGATACACGGATTTCTTAAATACACCGGCGTACGACACCCCGTCAACAATCTTGTTAGGCACAAAGTTGCGGCCAGAGAGCTCATGGTGTAGAGAACGTGCATGGCACAGGGCGGTTTGCGGGATGCTCCTGACAATCGTTTCTTTGTATTTAATGCAGCCTTTATAATTCGCAGTATGCTCCTCGCCGCGAAGTGCGCAGTTAGGAGGCTCATCAGGTGTTTTGGTGCAAGAAGTTGTGGTGTGAGCTTCGCCACATTTGACGCACTTAAATTGTTTCCGGCAGTACCTCTTAGTATGCGAGAACTCCGGGCGGCGATGACATTGAGGTACATCTTTGAACGGATAATGTGGCTCGATTTTAATTGTTTGACGGCAAAGACTCGTTATATCGTAAGCCTCTTTGTTGGTGGCGTCCACAAAAAGTCCACAAAAAACAGGTTGAGCGGACGACCATCAGCTCTGCTTTTTGGTTTGTACATGTTGCGTACAGAATGGCCTTTGTCAGCAAGTTCTTGTTTAATGTTCTCGGCGAGGGTTGAGTGGTGAATAACAATCCTATATACCCTTTCATCTTTTAATGTTCATCTTTTAATGGTCAGCAGCTCAAGATGGCGTATAATACTACGATAGGCATCATTCTAGTTGTCTTTTTGGACGAACTTGGTTTACGCTTCTTTTTTATATTGTTACTTAATGAGGGCGCCGAAAACCACTCCAACAACGGAGCAGCAGGTTTGTTCGAAAATTTTATAATTTAACAATGTTGTGAAAATTTTTCTTTCTGTTATTTTTTCTTCTTCTTTCAAACTGTACTTCACTTGTTTGACTATTAGATGAGAATGTATTTCAGCTATAAGAAATATAGCAATATAATTTTTGTGCTTGATCTCGTTTTTGATACTAATGGCTACGCCTCCTCCTCTAGTACTACGCCTATCATTTCTATAAATTGTAAAACCCGGTAGACTAAACCTATCGTTAATACTCAACCAAGTTTCGCATAAAAGGCAGATAAATCTACATGATTTTCGCATAAAAATCGTTGTACACATATTTAACAGCTAACTGAGTAATAATATTAAATTGTTCTATTTTGGTTGTACAACAGTTGAATTTGTCCAAGAGTTCGTTTAGGAGCGCGCTGACTTCGTTGAGCGAAAACAGAACAAGTGCTGTAACGATAGCAGTAACAATATTGTTGGTGTTGTTGTTGTTTATGGAAGCTTGCTTGTAGGTTAGAGCATTGTTGTGAGTATTTACAGCTGTTTGTTTATTTATAGTATTACTGTTTGAAAACTGCGTATGGTGGAGAGTTGGAGGGCAAAAAGAGCTATTGTTGTTGTTGATAACATTTAAGCGCTTAAAACGGTGCTATTTTAAGTTGTTTGAAATTTGCGGGTGATGAGTGCGTTGACCTCATTGGTTTTTGTTTTAAACATCGCCAGATATAATGCACGACAGGGGCATGAGGGATCGGTAGAGGGATGATCACCTTTGCAGTTTTCACAGCATTGCTTGACGGTTTTTGTGCAGAAGTTTGACTTGTTTGGCCCAGCGCAAAGACAGCATGAAGTTTTTGCATTTCACTTAGAACCGTAAGCTAAGAGTTGACAGTTGTAGCCAGAGAGAACTTATTCATATACAGCTCACATTTCTCTCTTAAAAAATAGCCGGAGAGACTTTTAAGAAACGATTGGCTTATGTTAAATATTCATCAGTTGTACAGATTTCTTGTCTGTTCAACTTATTTACAACTTATTTACAAATAACATAAGACATTGTCTGCTATTAACATGGAAGTAGCAGCGCAGGCCGCTGTGTAGCAACGTCATTCTGCTAATTACTGAACGCGAATTCTTGGCGCGAATTAGCGTGAAACGAATTTCTGTATGTCACCTTTGTTTTGGTTGTTTTGATTGCCGTCAACCATTTTTATTTTGATTATTTTGATATTGTTGTGGGAATGATAGCGAAAAAGGAATATGTATAGATAAATAAAATTTGCCTTTGACCGCCCAACAACAAAGCGACCGTTTGTTTTTTCTTCATTGCCGATCACATGGAATGAAGGGGAAACAACACAACACAAAGTAAGGGTGACGAAATTTGCTTGCTTGCGTGCGCATTTCTCGTACAGTCAAACTTCCAAATCTCGAATCACCATAATGTATAACATAAGTTAAAATGATGGAGATATTCGAGTTATGGAAGACATATTATATTGATTTTTCACTATAAACGTACTCAATTCGAGTCATGGAGATATTCGGCTTATAAAAGTTCGACCTATGGAAATTCGACGAAAGTTAAAAATTTCACTTGGATTTCTTTGGCTGTTCAATAAATCCGCATTCACTGTACTTGCTCTTGAAATGGATTTCGTTTTCTGCCACAACCGAAAATTGTCTTCAAGAAGTTGAAGTCAAAAATCAAAACTTGCCATTGTGTGGGTGACCTTGTTGTGTAGGTGTGGTACGTGTATGGGATTGTGTTGGTTTTTATTGTCTCCCTTGCGTGCGAAATGTGAAAAGTTTGAGTGTGTTGTGTAAGTATAGTGTGTGTAATAAGGTTGTGTTGGTCTTCTTTTTCTACCTTGCGTACAAAGTGTGATAATTTTGAGTGTGTTATGTAGGTATAGTGCGTGTATAAGATTGTATTGGTTTCTTATTGTGTATAGCACTGGGAATATTTTTGTACGATTTTGCTTTGTGATCATGCTTACTTTTTTTGCTGGCCGCCTGGTATTTTCATTTCGTTCATATAAATGAATATAGGCAAAATACAAGGCAGCCATGGCTCGATTTCGTTTGTTTAAGAACGATTTCATAAATTAAAGAAAATTCCACACAATTTGCCTAATATTCTCGAACACCTTGCAAATAAAAAACTTTGAAAAAAAAAAATCAAAGAAAGAAGACAGTGTTCTGATTTTTGTTTTTATTATGTCTTTCTTGTGTTTTTATAATTTTGTTATCATTCAATATTTTCCCCTTTTACGGCAGTCCGTCCATTTGCTTGTTTACCTTAAGCAAACCAGCAGAATATTTTACCCCACATGGTTGAACAGACAAGAAATCTGTACAACTGCTTAAAATTTAACATAAGCCAATTGTTTCTTAAAAGTCTCTCCGGCCATTTTTTTAAGGGAGAAATGGGAACTCTATATGAATAAGTTCTCTCTGGTGAGCTCTATATGAATAAGTTTTCTCTGGTTGTAGCACTGTGTGAGTTGGTTTGATGGCTTAGATTTATACTCCCACCGAACTTTGGTGTTGTTAATGCAGGAATCTATTTAATGCCGTCATCTATGATAGTTTGCAGAGGAAGAAAGTAGTTTTTTTATTGGTTAGTACCAGAATTTTTTGAATTTTTGTTAAAACGCGGCATTTTTATTATGTCTGAAGCGCTTGATGCGCCATACTCAAAGTCTTCACAAATACTATATCGCTTAATGCTTACTATATAATTTTCCTTAGGAAACGAGTAATGAGCACAAGGTAGCTAGACTTAATTCCCGATTTGTAACTCGCGAGAGAGGCTTGAAACGAAAATTCAGCAATTCCGTTTCTATGACAACCCCACGCTTTAAGAGTTCGTCATAGACATGGCACACTATGATTTATTTTATTTTAAGCATTTGGAAAAAGGATTTTGACATAAATATGAATGTATCTCAAAAAATTCACAAATTCTTCCCCTTTCTCTTATTGTTGTGTAAATTTTTCGCCGGAGTGTTACACGTAATTTTTAGTTTATGTCTTAAAATGAATTCTTAAAATTGTGAAAGTTGTGTTCGAAAAAAAAAAACTAAATAATTATTCGAAAATAAAACCAACGCAAAGGAAAAACAATAAAGCGAAACGCGACTCAAGCGACAAAGATGAAGTTCTCCGAAAATCTGAAATTTAATTCTAGGTGAACACTTCTTTTGTGGAATTTACAGTTTGTCTTTACTATTCTTTATTTTAAGTTTGATTCAATTTTTTTATTTTGCATAGTTTGTCTTGTGTTATACTTCATTACGTTAAATCCTCATTCCTCCCACGAGGGATAGGTTGGTCTATTGTCCTTACGAAATTCTACGTACCATTTCTGCTTGTTTTAATTTTTCGACAATGCATACGAAGGACCAGTTTTCTTGTGAGCCCTGTAAGATACCTATCATTGAACTTGTTGTCGATAGCACTTACACTCACCTCCCGGCTTTCCACAAAAAAAAAATTTTGCATATTCAGTGGCTCTTCCCGTGCAGATAGTACAGAAGGGGCGTCATCGTATTCGAAACGTATTCGGATGCTGACTCTAACTCCTTCCTATATGTTAGTTTAGACAAGGGGGCTGACCATACTGTGGCGCTTAGGAGAACGGTGGAAGAGACCACAATTGCCAGAGGCCTTCGTGTTCGCAATAACTCTTGACAGTGCAGCTGCTTTATCTCCAGCGCGTTATTAAGAGGTGTATGCTGCAGTGCATTTTTTCTTCGCATTTTTTTTCTTCCACTTCGATCCTTTGTAGCGACTCTGAACTTATAGAAATGGCTATTTGTCATTGATTTGCCGAATGAATGGATTTGCATTGGCAGCCCTTATTATCCTCATCATCAACAACAACTAAAAGAACATCAACGAGGCCTTAATTATTGGCCCCATAGATAAATTTCATAACTTCTGATATTAAATCTACACCATTTGTTTTTGCACAATTGATTTTGGGATTTTATCCAAATAAGCTTCACTTTGTTTTATTTATTTTCCACATAACGTTACTTATTATATACTTACATACAATAGCTTCTATTTATTTTTTATTTATTATATTTAGGATACTCATAAAAACCTGTAAATGCCTCGTAAATCTCTTAGGTTTATAAACGCGTAAACTAACTGAGTAACGTAAACCGGATAATGGTCACATGCGAATATGGCAAAAGTGAAAAAAATGAGAAATAACACAAATAAAGACATGTGCATATATAATACATACAGTGGCTTACAGCTTATTTCGTGCAGAGGCAAAGTGCAACTTTGGAATGGCACTGCTCGCAAACTAATATCGAAAAAATTTCAACGCCACTTTTTAGAACAATCTTTCTACTTTTAAATATTAGCTCAGTTGAGATCTTCCGGGCTCGTTCAAAAAAGATGTAAATTTAGACAAATTTTACGCCAGATCTTATTTCGTGCACTCACTCATTCTTAAGGAAACGTAATTTTATTTGCCTATATTTTGCTTAATGACATCCTTAAGTCTGTTTCCCATTGAAACTATGAGTTTCTTGGTAGTTTCCGGAGAGATTTACACCCATTCCTCGATGAGGGCATGGAAAAGTGAGAGTTGATCCTCACTCATTTTAAAATAGGAGTAATCCACTGGAAAATTGCAGAAATTGTAGAATAAAGTGAGAGGACAGTGCAGAGTAAAATCCAGAGATTTAAGAACGATTATCGGGTGGTGGACAAGGGCCGAAATGCATTGAACGAGATTTTTACTGATAATGCAATGTATACGATTATACCCCTGGGAGTAAAAGGTTCGCTTATTGCTCTCTCTAGCTGTTCTCTGTGCTGCGATAATCCACCGAATTTCGTTAGAATGCGTGTCGAGTTCTCTATTTTGTCTATGCAATATATACATATGGATACCATCTTTGCTGAAATGCCTCTAAGATTTCCTTCTCCTCCAGCTCCGGGGGACAAGCCATATGGCTCACGGAGTATTTAATCAGCTCAGTATTTAATCCTCAACTCATGCATATCACATCAAATGTTGAACCACTTTACAGAGTTGAAGGAATTCTTTATATTCCTTAATCCGTCCTAACCTCCTTTTACTCTCTATTGCAGGGCTCGTAATCTTGCACGTAGCTGCTATTGCAGCACTTGTACTTCGGTTTTTTCGGAAACCGAATTGGTTGTTGTGCAGGCTTGTGGGCTTTTCAGTGAACTCTTCGAGTAGAGTGCATATAATACGTTCGAGTATTTTAGCTAGAATACCCAGCGGCCTATTAGGTGCTGGTTGCCTTGGTGGCCTTTGGGTATAAGTACCAATCGTTGCCATTTTCAAATCACGCATCAAGTTGTTGTGATAGGTGGGATATTCCTTATGATGGTTGGTTATACCCAGATGTTCTCCTCGTGTTGCGAAAATAGTTTTCTTACAATACTGAGCATTACTTCCCTTAAGCTTCTTAGTCGGTATTTGGTATTCCGCCCAACGGGTCATTATTTAGCTTCTCCTTAAGTGCTGCAACTCAATGGTGTAGTCGTGTCTGTGTCTTAGTCTGTAGCTGAAGCCCGAAAAAAATGTGAACAGAATGCGAGGTTCGGCATCACTAGCGTTGTTTGGCAACGTCAAACGTTTTTTCTTAATATGTTGGACAACTCTAGTTGTCCCCTCATTTTTTCTTTAAATTTTTGTAGTCTGCGTACTTCAAATTGTATAAAAATTCTATATTTTGCACTAGCAAAATTAAATTCTCTCGTTCATTTTCGTTTGCACGTCCATTGTCTTGCCCTGGCATATCGTTGCTGGGCTCTATTCTGAAGCACAAGCCTGCGCATAAATACCTTGGAGTCATACGTGACATGAGACTTACATTTTAACAATGTAACAATGGTTCAGCGGTCCGTGCTGGCAAAAGCTGGAAAAATATCGTGACTGTTGTCCCCCAAGAGCAAGCTGTCCTTGGATAACAAGACAACAATATACAAGACAATTATAAACCCCATGTGGAAGTACGCGCTGCAAGTATACGGCATAGCTGCTAAGTCGCATATGAATAAAATCAGAATTGTTCAAGCTAAAACGCTTAGAAAAATTTGCAATGCTCCCTGGTACATGCGTACAAGGGATATCGAAATGGATCTTAGGGTTCCTAAAGTCGGCGATGGTATCCAGGCACAAGCGGGGAAATATATAGAAAGCCAGAAAAAGAAGACTCAAAAGGTGTCACAGGATCTTCCTACGAGGGTCCTTTCATAAGCTTCTTCTGTCAAATTTAGTAAATTTTCTTTATATAAATAAGTAATTGTAAATATGTAAATAGGTATTATTCTTTATAAGTTGTTTGTAAGTCATAGGTTTACATTATTTTTTCTTTTTCCTTTATATACAATTAGGTTAGACTGCCACTGAAGGTAGTAGAAAACTAGTTAATAATTATTTTAAATAAAAAAAAAAATAAAAAAACATTTTCGTTTGAATCGCAGTCAGCTGTACTTGTAATTTTAGAGAAAGACAGAGAGATAGAGGGAGAGTGAGACAGACGATTTGTAGCGGACACAAAGTTAAACTAGTTTGAATACACAGAAACAGACACAGAAACAGAATTACACTCAGCTACACATTGTGCTTGTTCACATACAAACAGCAGTATTTGATTTTTTGACCGACTCAACACTCAGCCACATCTACACCATTCGGTTGTAGCCTTAAAGGCTAGGCTATACATTGTTCAGTTTTACTTCTCTGAAGTGGCCTTTCGTAGCTGGTTTCTCTTTGTCTTATAGGCGAATTCGAATTCTGGGAATGCATCCACGCCAGGTATTCGTGCACTTTGCCACTGTCGTCTCCCCCTTCTGCATTCGCTTCTTAACTTCGTGATTTCTGCGTTCCACAAGAACGCATTGGCTTAGCATCCATTACCCCTGCCTTTCGTAGCAGCATCACAAGCATCTGAGAGCCCTCTAATGGATGAGTAAAAAATTCTCTTTTCTTGAGCCATTTTTTCCAACATTTATTGTTGGTATATTATTTTTTTCGTTATTTTTCAAGCAATCTTCCACAATGAACAAAATCGTTCACCGCCAACTTTACCAAACCATTCAACACAAAAGCAAATGGTGAAATTTTTGGTATGAAATCGAAAAATGAAATGAGTATTCTCGCACTATCGAACTTTTATTCTCTGTGTTCTTGCAAAAACTTAAGCTAAACAAATCTCAAATCTCCCGACCACAATTATGGCTAGGTCATCTGTGTATCCTATGATCTAATAGCCAAGTCGAGGGATCCTTCCATGTCTAGGAATGCACATAATGCCACTTATTTCGATTGGAGTGAGGTTTCGATCTTATCGACGAGAGGATAAAGGGCAGCTTCGGTTGATTTGCCCTCTGAAGAGGAATCATTTTTTCAAGCCTTTGCCTGATATGGTCGACTAGTCGCTCCATAGTTTTTAAGATGAAGGAAGTTAAACTTATTGGTCTGTATGATTTGGGTAGTTCCATAGGCCTATTGCCTTGGTTGGGGATAAAAACGACTGCCACTTTCCTCCATGACTGTGGTATGAATTCCAAAGTAAAACTAGGCCTAAAGAGACCAATTAGTGGTCGGATGATTGTATCGAGGAAATTTTGCAGGGCTGTGAAAATGCCATCGACGCTCCCTGCCTGAAAGGGGTGGAATGAGGAGATAGCCTAGCCTAGTTTGCCCTCGTCAAAAATGACTCCAGAAAGGCTGCTAGCCCGACGTCTCGAGATCTATTGGTCAGGGGAGGGTGGTTGGAGCGAAGTTGAGGTGGTGATCGAACCAGGAAAGTGAACCTGGAGTAGGTACTCTAGGTCCTCTTGCCGACTGTTCGTAGAAATACCATCTTGTTGTTGTAGCTAGCCTATAACATTTGAAAGAATAGTCATATTGACTAAGCTTGTTTTATAGTGATATATTTGATCTTGGGTTAAGAAGCCAGTAGTGGTCTTGCTTTCGTTTTGATTTGGAACCCCTTTCTTTGCATATGGTGTTTGCAGTTTAGTTTACTGTTAATAAGTAATTCTAAGTACTTGGCTTCTTTTGAATTGTTACGTCGGCTCCGTTATGATTTATTTGTATAAACCTAATCGTTGTTGTTGTTTGATTCCAACTCGCTTTTGTATTTCGAACAGCGATAGCATCCTTTAAGATGGTCGTTCTCTTCATCCACATTTACAAGTAGAGAGCATTTTTGAGGCTTCTTGACATTCAATACTAAGTGCCCTTTTGCACCACTTCTTAAGCATTCTCCTCTTCATCATATGGTACTTTTATACAGTCGTGTCACGCCTCCAAAGTTTAGACATCTATAACACCTCGTAGGGGTAACATTTTGTCGGATTCCACCCAACGTACCCATCCAACACGTTCATCGTGCTTGACTCTCATCTCTGCTATTATATCATCGTTTTGAAACTAATACAACCATCTAAGTTTTCCTATTCCAAGTTTTCCAACCGCCGCTTTTTCAATGGTTTCCGTATCTAGGTGTGTTACCACGTAAGATGTCGTTATTATGACCTTTAGGAAAGTTCGAAAATCTTTGAATGACGATGGAACTTCGTCCTCACACGTCATCTCCCAAATTGGTTTACTTCTAGCTAACTGTGCCTATCCTTGTGTGGTAAGGCAGTCACTGCATCTCGGTGATAGGGAGCTTGTTTTTACACCCCTCCCCGCCGTACAGGCAACGAGTCCGATTTCCTGCACCCTAATTCTTCCATTTTCTACGCTTTCCAACCGAACTACAGTGATTCTTGATATGATCTGTATAGTTTTGAGCTACGCAGGACAACCGCTTCTTCCTACTCGATTCTCCTTTCCTCTCTCACGTTTCTGAATTATTTATATTCATGATTTATTGGGTCTCAACTAAAGGCCGTTATTGCTTTTCGTAGTGTTTAGTCCTTGGAGTGAGGTCCATGCAAAAATTGGTCTTGATTCTTATGGAAGTCAAGGTTTAGAATCAACCAGGCCTTCCATAGTTTTAACTGGCGGAGATATCAATCCGCTGATTCATGTGCTGAAATACTATGCACTTTTATCAAGGTGCATACATCGAACATCGTAAGCTGCTTGGGTCGTTCTGCATTTTTCATTTTTTCCGTCCCACCACAGGAGCCAGTTCAGCTTACACCATGATAGGCAAACGTCATGGATAAAACCAATATATCACATTTCATCCGTCTGTGGAATGGTGGTTGAGCTGTAAAATAGAGACGTAGCTTCAAAAGCCTACATTCGCATGACCTCCCCTTAAGAACAAAGTAAGGGCCTAGTACGTTACAAACTTCGATACTGTTCAGATCACCCAAAAACATTATGCAGTTTACTAAGTATCATTAAAAAAAAAAAAAAATTGATTCCCAACATAACCCAAATCTGAATACGAAAAATAAGTCTGTTCTTACGCAATAAACTGAGTGTACACTTTGTTCACTGAATGAATTTTCAGTCTGTGTTGTAGTCTGCTGAAAACTTATTCATTTAAACCGAACGCCTCCCTTATTCACATTCGTTCACTTCAGCTTGGAAGTGTCAATCATTCATTCTGTGATCATAACTACAGAACTACAATATTTTAGGTTAATGGAAAAGTAACTTCCAAAAAGGAGCTTTAACAATTTTTTTCATTTAACAAAGAAACTTTATTTTACCACGTAATTGTATTTTGCGCATAGAAGCCTAACATGTTGTGCATTTTAAATAAATAAAAACCCATAGTGTATTTATAAAATGAATAGATTTCATAAATGCAAACATATGGCTACATTTTCGATTTGTCATTTATGCGATTCCCACTGTACCGTCTTTTCTTTGCTGTATGACATTTCCAGTAGCTTTTTAAATAAAACCATTCACATTTTCGGAAGTTATTTTCTCATCTTTGTGATTTTTCTTAAAACATTACCAAATTTCCTGGATATCGCCTGATGATAGTAGCAAATAAAGATTACATCAAAAAGAAAAACTTTTCCACCATTGGAAATTGGTGAACGAAGAGTACAACTTCCAAAATGTGGTCCAACTACACTCCAAAATATATACCTGAGGACGACGATACCAGTTTTGAGATCGATGACACCGAAGATAATGGGGTAAGCGAAAGTACGCGAGTAGATACCGAAGTGACAGCAAAAGTAGAAGCAGATATCACAACAATAATTCTAACACGTGCGCAACAACAACATCACGAACTAAGTCAGAAAAGTGATCTTGACGATCAAACAGACAGCTTGACTGATCGTACCACAAACAGCAACAGCTCAACACCAACAACTGCCGACGTGTCCGACGTTGGCGAATCCATAAGAGAACAGTCGCGTGCATTAGGTCATGTCCCAGCACAGCGCGCGATAACTCTGACGGCCAAGTTGATGTTTAACTCTAACCTTAACGTCAATGGCAACGCTGACGCAGTGATGAAACAACTCCCTTCATTGCGGAAGGATGCTGGCGATGATAATCTCAGCGCATCAATCGCAACGACAATCACAGACATAAATTTGGACAATGTGGCCACGGTAAGCGATAACGTTGCGACTTCCCTCCAAAGAAACTGGTCTTTTGACTCATTGACTTCTTCTAATCAACGCAGTCATCGCGATTCACACCCAACCAACAACGTCGTCAGTTGAAATTGCAAGAAAAGTACCACCAACAGCAGGAAAAACAGCAGGAGCAACGCAGTGATGTGGCTCATCCAGCGAAACAGACGACATCAGAGTACCCGACCATATCAAATCATAGGCGATCACATTCGACAGACTCAAACGCTTCCGGCATTTTGAAGGTATTTAGATTACAACCACCACCGCCAGATCCACCTAGAATTGTGCGGAAAAATTTGTTTTGTGAAGGAATACGTTGGGCAATGACACAGTTTAAGGTGAATACTAAATTACTTACACTATGAGTCAAATCCTCTTACACATATATTCACACTCATCCATTCTTTACACCCCCTCTCTTGCGAAGTAAAACTCAACCCTAGTTCCGCGGGGTTTACAGTGAATCATATTACATTAAGATCCCCATACAAAAGATATTTAATTCGCGTTGCATATTGTGAATGTCATGAGGTTTGTAAGACAGTTAAGGAAACATCCGAGACCCCATAAAATGTATATATTTTTGATCAGCATGAGTTTATTTAATCATGTCAGCCTGTATACGTTTTTCTTTGTTTCTTTTTTCTTTAGCCTACGTATTATATCCAAAATAGTTGTTTCATTTCCGAGATAGTGCTGAAATTATTATCGTTTTGTGAGCAAACACAAGACAGACTAAAAATTTTCCGGGATGGCCTAAAGAATTTTCACATAGCTGTTAGCTGAGTTTTGATGAAAGCACCACAAAACAAATTAGTGAAAAAGTTTCTTTCATTCAACGACTCTTCGTACGTGCAATATGTCAAAATTACAGCTAAAAATAAAATAGATAAAAAAAAAATGTTTTCCAATAATGAATATTTCATTGTATGGGTGTAGCCCTTCTCGTGGACAGATTGGACCGGTTCCGACAAATGTACTACAGACATCCAAAACAAAAACACTGCGGAAAATTTCAGCTTCCTAGCTCAGAAATTCAGGAACCAAAGTCTAACGGACTGACAAGTGTGGCCACATAAAGCCCCAAACGAACTCACACTAACTGTTAACTGTCAGAAATCACACTGTGCATACTGTCAAAACCGAGGAGCATACATATATTATTAGAACAGAATATATGATTTGTGGTGACCCGAGAGTAAGTAATGGATATAAAAACAGTAAATTGAGACCGAAACGTCCTGACTAAGTTATAAGTACCTTTCAAGTATAGTAAGAGTATAAAAAGTGACGTTGTCCGCAAACCACTATTCTTTGGAACAAATTTCGACAGTTTTAATGAAATAAAAATTATGTCGTATGAAACTCGAAACGTGTTAACAGGCGACATGAGTATGGCTCATTCGTAACACCTGTTATACAGTATCTATTGATGAGTGTCTCTTCCTCTCTCTCTCGCTGTCTCCATCTCTCTCACTGTCTCCATCTCTCTCACTCTCTCGCTGTCCCTATCTCTCACTCAATATCTCTCTATATCGCTCTATCTCTCACTCTCACTCTCTCGCTGTCCCTATCTCTCACTCAATATCTCTCTATATCGCTCTATCTCTCACTCTCTCTCTCTCTCTCTCTCATTCTCTCTCTCATTCTCTCTCTCTCTCTCTCTCATTCTCTCTCTCATTCTCTCTCTCTCTCTCTCTCTCTTACTCACACTCTCAACAAACTAAAAAATAACACTTGTTAACACAGGCTATATAAATCCGAAGGTATTCACAAGCCGAAATTCTCTTCGTATTCCGGAATTCATTGGAAATCTCTGATACACACCCAAGTTAATGCACTTCCAATTGCAATTTAAACGGGCATATACAAATTTGGGTTATGGGTCTTGAAACTGCGTTGTATATTATGACTATTCGTTAGTCGTTGACATAAGCCAATTCATTATTGTTGTATGCTCGAAAACAACAGCAGGAATACTTTTCAGTTCGGTGAAGATTTTTATTTAGGATTTTGTCTGTTCACAAAATCTACATATATCTGAGAACCTCAATCCGTGACTTATTAAGAGTTAGGAGAGTTAGTCATAATAC
This sequence comes from Cacoxenus indagator, assembly GCA_035041755.1. Classification (NCBI taxonomy): domain Eukaryota; kingdom Metazoa; phylum Arthropoda; class Insecta; order Diptera; family Drosophilidae; genus Cacoxenus; species Cacoxenus indagator. The sequence continues at coordinate 109,541 of JAWNKX010001108.1, forward strand.
AATAGTACACCACTATTAGTTGGGTGTTTCTTTTGGAATCAACCCAAGAATTGTCAACCCTCGCATATGAGACTGCCCTTAGTTTGCCAAGGCGAGGATAACCCTAGTCTGCGATATCAAGAACTATCCACTACAAACCTTTTTCACAATTTCTGGCGCAGCCACCTCCCACGGCCGACCGATGCGACGATGCTCATCTTCCCACTTGCTGCGGCTACGTTTCAGTTCGACCACCCAATATTTTATGGTTGAGAACGAATGAGCAGGCTCTATAAGAGGGGATCCAACTCAGAGTATTGGAATACATTACCCTGAATAATAAGCATAATAAGCAATATTAATTTATAGATTTACAACGACTATGTGCATATGTATGTAAAATTACGTTTTTGATGACTGAATAGATTTGCCAAATAAGCTGTTTCAGGTGACACATTGCAGTCATTAGTTTTATTGTTAGGTAAGCGCTGCTCACTTTGGTGAATTTGTTCACTTGTTCTTTTGAAGTGAGTCAACTCGCCAACATTGCTCACTTTTTCACTTGCTCACTTATGAATACACTTTTCAGTTGCTAATGAACAACACAGCATTTACATTTTTATTCAATTAGATTATGTATGTATATTTCAACATGATTTATTATTTATAACTAACAGGAACCAAACTCACAGTTACCATCTAAAGGCTATTCTAGAGGTTCCCTGAAAATTTCATCAAAATCGATCTAGCGGTTTCGGCGTCCATAACGAACAAACATTCAGACAAACAAGCAGACAAACATACTTCCAATATTATATATATAGATTAAATAAAATAAATCATAAAATAATATATTTTGATTCCCTCTTTCATTGGTAATTCTATGGGAAGTCTCTGTACCTTTAATTTTACATTGGCGCCGTTTTTGGCTTCTTCGAAAGAAGTGAAGAGCTGGGGTAGGACATCCCATTTAAGTGCCACCAAAGTTTCCTTGGTGCAAAGCAAAATCAATTTCAAATCAAAATTCAATTTGTCGTGTCTTTTGGCATATTGGGGACATGTGAGCTTCAATGTTCGGCTTAATTGTATCAATTGTTGCTAGTAACGATCCTATGGTTTCGTTAGGCTGGATCAGCTCATAGTAGATCGCCCCGAGCTGGTTCCACCAGATGCACAGCATTACTTTCTTGCCATGAATTTGGTTGATGATTTGGCTGTTGAAGGTGATGCATGACCGAGCTTACCCCATGATTTTTTGCACTTTGGGTTGTCGTAGTGGATCCGCTTTTCGTTCCCCGTCGCAATTTGATGCAAAAACCCTTCCGATTATGCCTTTAGCGCAGTTGTTCGCGATGAGTTCATACGGAACCCAATTACCTAGATTTTTCACCCATGGCCATGAGACGGTTTGAAATTGGCTTGTTGAGTCAAGCCCATGGTTTCAGCGAGTACCTTTTAAGTTTGGCATGAACCTTGGTCCAATAACGCCTCCAACTCAGATTCTTCAAACTTTACTGACCTACCTTCGCGTTCTATCGCCACTTTTAAAATGCCGGAACCAGTACTCACATATTTTTATTAATGGAGTATGTTTCCCATATATTTCACACAGTAATCAATGTCCATCAGCTGCACTTTTCTTCAAGTGAAAACACAAAAAGCAGCGCTCCGCGCAAATTGCGTTTTGTTTACATCTTTAGAGCACAAAGAAAGTGTTCCTAAAACTTCAGAGTAATGACACATACCGATTTTTGAATATGGCGGCCAGATTGTCGGATACGATTTAATGTTAGTTATTATAATATTATAATATTATTTACGCTCAGTGTATATTATCGAATTACAGTTCAATAATGGAATTAAAGTTGAATACTTCTTGACACGCAAAAAGGAGAACAGACTCGGCTGAATAAAAAACCGGTGAAACTACCAAATATTGTATTAAATTAATAAAGAAATATCAATTAATACTAAATTACCCCATCGTCTAGTGTTTAAAAGAGTTAAATGCAAGTGAGTAGAACACTTAATATACACGAACTTCGTAATTTTGACTTTAAAAGTGTTTCCCCGTTGCGTGTAGTTTCCCCTGCACTCGAAAATATATTAAATTTCACGTAATGTATGCTTGAAGTAAAAATAACCAAAACACAAAGAAGGACCAATATTCGACATGGATAATGTGCAAAAGAACAACTGAGCGTAAAAGAGCAATTAGGAAGAAACATGTTCACTTGGTCAGTTTAGTGAGCAAACCTTACTCATGAGTAATCTAACACTAGTATTCTCGAATCTAAAAAATTTTCGATATAACATCTTCATTTTTTAGTAGAGCTCACTCTCTTTTTTCAAGGCAATCGGCGAAAAGTTCAATTTTTCAGTTTTAATTTCTTGAATGGAAAGCGTTATTTCGAGCCAATACCTGTAAAAATCTCCAACTAAATTCAATATTCACTGTTCATTAAAAATGAACAATATTTTTATTTTTATGATTAAACTAGCAGGGATCTGACACGTTCCTGCCTTCACGAACGTCTCGTTCTTCGGATGTTTCAGCAGATCTGCGCTCTGTCTACTGCTTCGATTTTCTCATTGATCTTCCAGTCTTTGACTTTTTGGGTGGCATTTCGTATTTTTCACTTTATGATTATTTCTTTCATTTCGACTTTGTAAAATTTGAGCAGCACTGCCGGCAAACTCAATTCTCATATGCTGCTTTTTGTGTTTTATTTGTATCTGTACAGTTTAAGAAGCATTCTAAAATTGAGTTGGTCTTATTATTTAGCGAATTCGACAATTTTTTCGCCCTACAGTTACCATCTAAAGGCTATTCTAGAGGTTCGCTGAAAATTTCATCAAAATCGATCCAGCGGTTTCGGCGTCCATAACGAACAAACATTCAGACAAACAAGCAGACAAACATACTTCCAATTTTATAGATATAGAAATATTTTCAGTATTTTTATTTTAGGCTCAGCATAATAGGGGGGTGCTGGGGGATGGTATATTTTAATACATTTTCCTAAGTAACCTTAAAATAATTAAAATTAAGAATATCGATAATACGATAGTAGATATATATGTATATATATGTTTTATCCTTTAATTATTCTGTTATAAAAAAACAACTTCAATTAAACTATTTCCAATAATTAACAATACAACTTATATTAGTAAGTGGGAAGGAACAAATTAGGGTCTAAAATGATCTGGTAGAGAGGTCGACAGGATGCGATCTTCTCAGCCGCCTCGGCATCCTACCTCTTCCCATTCTCCGTCGCTTCAAAAGGGACCTGGCCTTTGTTTGGATGATTTTTCAACCGCTCCATATACTTTTTTGGCCTGACGATTAATTAATTAGTAGAATAAAGACAAAAATCTTTATTTGTATAATTTTAAAGTTATTTAAGTTCGATTTCTGGACTTGACTTCAGAACTAACTTATTATAAATTCTTAGCTGTTAATGAAACTTCGGATACGCTCATTGAAGTGGATGCATGGCCCTGTTACAAATTATGCTTATGTTACAGTATGTTGGGTTTTGATTACTTTATTTGCGACGGTGGTCGCAGTGTGCGGACGGGATGCTCTTGTTGCAACATTGGTTTGTTTGTCGCCGGGATGTAGGTATTGCAACTTTGTCGTCGATATGCTGACTTTGTTGGTCTTTGTTGATGATAAGGTTATGCTGACGACTTGTTTTAGGCCACTTGGGTTATTGCACTCAAGTGGTTTATGCTGATGAATGGTTACTCCAGAGGTCTAATCAGTGGTGGTATGTTTTGGTGTTTGAGACGGGATAAGTTGCACACACTCCTTAACGCTAACATGCGCTGATCTCCTTGTTGATTTGCTCAATGGACCAACTCAATTTTCAGTTGCTTCTCAAACTGTATGTATACAAAATAAAACACAAAAACAAAGGAGTATGAGAATTGAGTTTACCGGTAGTGCTACTCAAACTGTACAAAGTCGAAATGTTCAAATATTCGAATGAAAAAAATAAAATACAAATTAAGAGTACGAAGTGCCACCAAAAAAGTCAAACAGTGGAAGATCAGCGAGAAAATCGCAGCACTAGACAGAGCGCAGAAGTCAGCAACGCGCCGGGACCCTGCTAGTATAATATAAATAATAAAGTAAATGCAACTTGAAGGAATGGAACACTGTTGGCAAGCAAAAATTTTGAAATGAAACACTCTCTGATTGTTAAGCTGACAACATTGGGCGCAATTCGAACTGTAGAAAGTACAAACTATTGAACATTTTATTATCTTAGAATTCTTTTGTTTCTATACTAGCTAGACCCGGCATGGGTTGTTTTGCCCCAAAACAACGATTGTACATTTGTTAGTATTTAGAGGTAACAAATTTTTTTTTTCATAATTAAATTATAACATTTATCGCAGTAAACTGCATAACACATTTTCTCGATTAAAAAAAAAATAATGACGTGAATAAAAAAAAAAATTAGACTTATACCGAATTAAAAACGATGCAAATTGCGCCGAAAAGGCAATGATATAGAAGGTTGAATCCTTCTTAGGGGGAGATCATGCGGGTGTAGGCTCTTTAGTCTACGCCTTGTTGAGATACGGGTGAGAGAGGACGCCAGCGGATTTGGGTTCGATAAAAGTCTGTAATGATAGCGGCAGCTGTGAGAATTAATCACCTCCATAACAGTTCGCACGGCAAGATCCCTATGCAGCGTGGTGTTGCGGACGTACCAAGGGGCGCCTGTAAATCTTCTGAGAGCCTTGCTCTGACACGCCTTCTGATGTTGTAGGCAGCAGTAGTGCCCCAAATTTGTATGGCGTAGCGCCAAGCAGGTGCCACTACTTGCAGATAGATGAGCCTTTTATTAGTTAAAGATAACTTATTCGATGGGTGGAGGAGCCACTCCAGTTTCTTGAGCTTTTGGTAGCAGAGCGCTGTAACTACCTTAATGTGTGCAAGTCAGGTAAGACGCTTATCCAGGATCAGACCGAGATACCGGATTTGCTTCATTTGCGGAATGATGCTTGTATTGTAAGTCACAACCGGACAGACGCCTTGCCTTAATGTGAAGGTGCAGTGAGCTGATTTCTCAGAGTTTATGGCTATATTCCAGCGCCTGGCCCATGAGTGGAATCTATCCAGATAGCTGGACAATTTCTCCGCAGCTTCGTTCAGAGAGGCAGAGTTGAATATAACTGCCGTATCGTCCGCGTAAGTAGCAATAATCGAATGCTCATCTCTAGTTGTAGTTGTGGCTACTCTGTGTACGTATCAGTAAGCTTTCTATATATACGTAAGCCTGAATAATGGAAATAATTCCAGCCCAAGGTCACTCACCGGGTCCAAAATAAGAAAAAAAAGACCAATAAAAGCTCGAACAGAACCCATGATAAAAATTTGAGCTCGGTAGCATTATGGATGCTGCTAACATCCGTTTCTAACAAACAAACGGTTTTATATATATATGTATATATGTATATATGTATATATGTATATTTGAATTGAAATTTATGAATTTAGTTTTTTTAAATGCTTAAAATATTTTTTGAATTTCATACGTGCCAAATTTAGCGTTTTGAGGAAAATAATTTTATCTGATTTTATCTGATTTTAAAATATTAATTTTTTTGTCCGCCGGGGTTCGGGAAACTAGCAGAAAATAGTATTACGCTAAGTTACAATAGCTTTAATAATTTGTTTAAATTTTTTTAACAAATTTCGCCAATTAGGAGCCTTCCATTTATTTTATTTGCCCGTAACAATATCCACGCAAAACAGACATATGCAAAACCCTAATATACACGGCAAAATGAAACGGTCGCAAGGGCGTTTAGGTACTTACTTTTTGCAACCGCTTCCGTTGTGGACTGGTGGTTCATTTTTTCTGCAAATTTTTTCCAAAAATGGTCAATATTTAAGAGTTGTATGCTCTTTCGAAAGTCCTTAGAATATTCAGGATGTTGTTCCATTTCTGAACCCAAAGTTTCGAATTGCCGCGACGTTGTTATTTTCATATTTTATTTTTCAAATTTATTCCCCTAAAATTACGACAGAATACGATAATAAGAAATTGTCGCTTTTATGCCGTTTTAATACAAGAACGCCAATACGTACGGGCTATTGACAAGACGGACGTTATCTACACTTACGAACCACATGCGTTAAGCCAATTCTGACAATGCATGCTGGGAAACATTTGAAAAGACCCTCTAATTGACTTTTAAAGACAATGATGTTTAAAAACACATGTTAATGTATTCGACGTAGAGAATCCTCTCCACTGGAGTTGCAAAATCACAGACCAAACATCGATGTTCCGATTTTCGTTGGAGTGAAAAATCGTTATCACTGATATATCGGTAACAAAAACATCGTTATATCGATATTTTCAATATTTTTTTAACTTTAACCTACTATAACTCAAGTTGTAGTCTAGTCGGAAAGTGTCTTTCCACACTAAAATCGGATTTTCAAATATGTGACTAAGTTGAGATATTCAGTTTACGTCACTTGTGTAAAAGTGTAAACTGTAGATTATTGGTCATCAGAATTATCATGCTTGCGGTCACGTATTTCTTACTCGATAACTCTCGTAGCCACTTCAAAAGGTCTTAAATAAGCTATAACTTATTCTATAAGACATTATTCTATAATGTTAATAATCCCATTGACGTAATGCTGAAATTTCAAAAATCGTTCCAACATATAAAATGTTGAGTTCCATCTAGTGCAGATTTCCGAAATCAGTTTAGCTTTTTGTCGATATTTTAAAGCCAAATGTAAGCTGGTGCTGGTGCACACAGTGAAGTTGTTGATTGGTTGAGACCCTGATGTCGAAATAGCGGCGGATGAGCTCTACATATTAGGGCCAACGGCCGCGCTCTTAGCCTCAGCGAGGTTACAGTCACGGGATTTTATTCGGACTGTACATCCTAGGGGTAATGGGCCTGGCCCTCCAGTTGGAGGTTGTGCGTGAGGTTCACTTTCTCACCACTTAAAACAAAAATCACTAGTTCAGAGACAACTGTAAGCTTCGGATACGTACGGATCTAATGTTGATGACCCCAGCAAACAAAAAAAGGTTAACGTTTTTCGGTCCTGCACGTGGAATATGAGGTCTCTTAACAGACCTTGTGCAGCCGGACATTACTGTAACCCAGGAAGTGCGGCGAGAAGGGCCGTGAAAAGGGAGGATGAGATACTGCGACCTCTACTACGGTGATTGCTACAGGGAGGGAAGATAGCGCTTATTTGGATGTGGATTTGTTGTTCGAGGCAGACTTAGGCCAAAAGTCTTAAGCTTTAAATTAAGCGCCTCAAGGCTAAATTCGGCAACAATAGCCTGATTTGCACCCACGCCTCGACAATATCAAGGATGACTTCTATAATCTCCTAGAAAGAACATACGATCAATGCTCCAGCTACGACACGAAGATCGTTCCAGGAGATTTTAACGCACAGCTGGAAGAAATCTTTGCTAGAGTCTTCGGAAAATACAGCCTGCATCCGGAAAAGGACTCAGACTTGTGGACTTCGTCTCGGGGCGGAACCACTCTTTAGCGAGGAGGCCGTTCCCACACCTAAAAATCTATTAAGAGACCTAGCGGTCTCCTGTTCAATAAACCTCCAACCAGGTGAATCACATTCAGTATTTTCCACGCCCGAACTTTCCGAAGAGCCATTTCCTTGTTGGAGGTATCTCAACCGAACAACGGAGCGAGAGAGAACACCATGGTTCGACGTCGGAAAGCTACAATCGCAACCCTCCTGTTCCGGCGTTTGACAACGCTTGTTGCTTTTTATTCTATAAAGCGTCTTTCTAGCCTTCAGTTCCCTATTAAAAATTCCTTGTTGAAAATGGGATATGCTGAAATCTTTATTTTACAAACCAACAAAAATGTATATAAATTATTCTTTGCTTGTTTTTAATTCATTTAAAGCAAAGGCGAAAGCATGAATAGAGTTTTGACTGCACCTCTGCATGCAAGTGGGAAAGAGACAGAGTCAAATGGAAGTACAGTCCCAACAAACACCAAAGCTCGACTAGCTAACCCAATAAACAATTTATTGCGAGTAGTCTATCTGCGCTATAACATCGACTTGCGCTCCAACTTCTACTTTACGGAGCAACATACCCCACCCCATAATTCACTAACGCCACTGTGTTGTAGATTACCTTTTTCAATGCCTAATTTCGCTATTTTCACGGATGGGCGCGTGGTGATCGGCAATTCGCTCGTAGCACTTTATCACGTATACCATTCGTAGGCAGTATTTCCAAAAGAATTGATTTAGTCGAGCACACTGAACGCTCCCAATCAAAATGTGTGGCGCCGCTGGGGGGTTCAAAATAAATTGCATCGTTGGGCATCGTTGGGCAATTTCCAAGTGGACAGCCTAACCACACGTTAGGCATGTGAATAATACGCCCCACCTCCTCTCGCTGTAAACAGCCAAAGTAAACACCAGTATAAGTGAACGCTCACTTGTGTGGCGACAACCTCTCCGAAGGGAAATCGCCCATCTCAGGCGCTTTTGGTTGAGCTAGTCTTATACGACATGCTGGGCAGGCTTTCGCAACTTACCTCACGAAATTTTCGGGCATCGCTCCGGATCTAACAATGTACATCGGGTCAGTCCAGAGAAGACGCTTATCGATATCAACAGTGAGCACGGACTCGACACACTTCGCCAGACGAAACCCAAGCATTAACTTGATTCGCGGTAAGATATGGATTTCAGTGGAGCAACGCGAGTTTTCGCCGCTATCAACGAGCAACAAACTTCACCATTAAGTTCACCACACAGAAAGACTAGAGCAGCGTAGGCGTTGATGCTGGCGTCTCCGAGTGTGTGGTAATGCCACTTTTCAGCACAGCTTACTAACGACATGGTTCTTGGGATTTTTAGATCATTTAATTTCAGAAGCTCGTCCCAGACTACGGCCGTCCGCCAGATATTCTTCAAAATTATCTTGGCGCGTACAATTAAGAAGTAAATAATGCCTAGTGGGTCAAAAATGTACACAACAATTCTCAATACTTGCCTTTTTGTTGCTCTGGATGCACTTGCCTTTGCAACCAAATCAGGCTTTACAACGTAAGTCAGCAAATCTTTTTCAGGCAACCACCACATGCCTAGGACCTTTTCTTGAGACTCGTCAGATGCTGCGATTTGCTACTGTTTACATCTTCCAAACATCTTGTTACAACTTGTTGAAACATTTCATATATCGCCAGCCACAGCTACAGGGCGTTTCAAGAACCGTATTACCACTTCTACCATCAAAGCAAGTACATCGAGGCCATCAAGAAGTACAGGCCATCTACCTTTACGGCGGCATCCCAAATGAGACGCGTCTTCTTATTTGGGTACTTGTCGTAACCATGGGACCATGGTGGCACACATCGCAACACCGAACAGCGAATTGTCAAAGATAGCCAAGTTGGATCCTATATTGCCCGACATTAAACTATGGCGTCCTATCTAGGGCTGCTGATGTTTTACGTATTTCTGTCACTGTACCGTAACTTGAGCTATTTGAAAACGTGTATTTGGAAGGGTGCGTAACATCATTAGCTTAGTTGGCAACAGCAGTTCGCATTGCAAACGATGATGTGATTGACTGCGGGGATTTCACTGAGGGGGCGCATGAACCGGTAACACCCCGTTCTTCAGCCATGAGGTCAACTGCCTGACTCCTAACAGGCAAAGGCGACTCGTTGCATTGTCCTGTTGACCATGCCGTTCCGAGCTAACTTTTAGTTCCTCTACCACGCTGGTTTTGGTGATTTAGCACCAAATGATCTAATGTAATATATTTTTTCAGTGCAAAATTTTTTCACTGTGCACCGATCACACTTTTCTTAGTTGTGTAGACTTTAGCGGAAGACGGTTAGAGCTGTGCGTGAAATGGTGCATGAACATGCGTGATCATTAAAGGCCAAAAAAATCGTGAATTTTCGTTATCGTGTACGAGTAGCGAAATTACCGTGAATTTCGTAAAAAGATCGCTTCACAAAAACTCACGACACCACAAAATTTCACGGAGTCACGAAAACTCACGATATCACGATCAAATTCTACATACAAATTCTACACAAATTGTTTGTGTTCCACCCTCGTAAACGACGAGCGAACGTGTGTTTTCGACTCCAAGCCGTATAATAGATGAACTACGAACTAGGTAGTAATTTAGATAGAATACTCTTTTTAAATAAAAATATGAAAATATAAATGAATATTATTAAGATTAATGATTTAAGTTTAAATAAAATAAAAAAAAACAATAAAACAAATTATTTATTTATTACACCGCAACCGAACATATTTTGCTAAACTACGCGAATGCACGAAAAACAGAGACAATTTTCGTTCGTGATCGTAAAAGGCCCAAAAAATCGTGAATTTTCGTGAACGTGATAGAAATATTATTTCGTGAATGTGCGTGATCGTGACAAAGGCTTTGGTCACGCTTACAGCTCTAGTCCAGGTTGTTGCGGCGTTTGACGACGCCTATTGCATACTATTCAGTAGAGCGTATTTCGAGCCTCCAGTTCCCAATTAAAAATTTATTATTGAAAACGGGATAAGCTGAAATCTTTATTTTACAAATTAATAAATATCTATACAAATTAGTTTGTTTTATTCTCACATGTGCTCTCCTGTACTTTCGCGCTTGCTTTGCTTTTTTTTAAGTTCAATTAAAGCAAAGGCAAAATCATGAAAAGAGCGTTGACCACTGCTATGACTATACCTCTTCATATGTCTATGTGCGCTAGGATCTTTGCCGGCAGAGTCTCCCAGAAACTCCCTCCTCGGCTCCCGAGGAAGAAAAGGAAAGACCATGAGAACCGTGCGTTCGAGGAGATGGAGAGATGTTACGGCAGGAATGAAGGCCGAAAGTTTTACCAAAAAGTACAACAGTTATCCGGAGGATACGAATTTCTGACCAAAGCCTGCAGGGACGATAATGGACAACTAGTAGTAGGTTGCAGTCGATACTGAGAATCCTGTAAATCATTTCTGCGTACTGTTAACGGCGGGGAGGACCCAATTGTCGGTGTGAGGGAGAATGTCCCACTCGATTTGGATGACGATAGATAAGAATTCCTTCCGATATCGAGGCTGAAGCTGAACAAAGCCGCAGGAGCGGACGGATTGTCCACCGAAATATTTAAAGCAGTTTGGGATGACCTGGTTGGACACATGCACCAGCTCATCTGTAAGATATGGTCGGAGAAAAGTATGCCCTACGAGTGGAATCTTAGTGTCGTTTGCCGCCCGATCTATAAGACTGCGCTAATTACCGACGGATTAGTCTCCTTAACATCGCGTACAAAACCCTCTCTGCCGTCTTGTATGAACGCCTGAAACCGTTTCTCAACAACCTGATAGATCCTTATCAGTGTGAATTCTAGACGAAGCCACCGCGACCTTCAATGTCCAAAAATGTTTTAGACAAAGCTAGACGCTGTCATGTGATTTTTTCAACATTATACTTGATAAGATCGTGCGAAGTTCTCAGGTCAAAATTAGAGGCACGATCTTCCAAAAGTCCGTTCAGCAGCTAGCTTACGCGGATGGCATTGGCGTGATTGGCATAGCGATCCGTCAATGAGGCGTGTGCTGGCCTTGAAGCGGAAGCGGAGTGCTGTCATCACGGAAGGACGCACAACATCGATGTCTCACTAAAAACTTTGAGGTGGTCAGGGACTTCGCCTACCCCGGCTCCGCAGTAAGTAGGGACAATAACACCAGTACCAAAATCAAGCGCAGAATTAGTCTAGGCAATCGCGGTTTCTTTGGGCTCAACAGGCAATTCAATAATGGACCATATCTCGAAAGGCCAAACTGGCTTTATTCAACACTCTGATCATCTCAGTCCTGCTCTATGGCCGAGAGGCATAGACACAATTGAAGGCGGATAAGGAAGCTCGGTGTTTTCAAGAGAAAAGTACTGCGTTCGATTTTTGGTCCTGTTTGCGTTGATGGCATCTGAAGGAGAAGATTTGACAACGAACCTTACGGGCTGTATGGCGGCATGAGTCTGGTCAAACGTCTTCAGATACAACGCTTGAGATGGCTGGGCCATGACAGCATATCTCCGGCCCGACGAGTATTTGAATCCGAGCCATTGGGACACCGCAACAGAGGACGCCTTCGATTGAGGTGGCGCACAGACGTCAAGAAGGACCTCAACCAAGTTGGTGTGCGCAATTGGAGGCAGCTGGCAAGAAATCTGGTCGACTGACTCATCACTGGCCGCTGTAGATTGTGTCAACCATGTTACAATGGCTCTAACCTCTCTGATGATATACTTAAACCATTAGTGTTCTCTATAGCCTTACAGCAAATTAGTTTGAGAATATGAGCAAAGCAATGAATGAGCTTTTTCAGAAAATTAGCTATTATAAATTTATACTTTTCATCTAGCAGTTTACAGTGGCTGTTCACTCCTCATCTGAACTTGATCTTTAATAGATCCCCTTAAGAATAAACAGCTTATGCTTAGCTCTCAAGTGTCTCATAAGGTTTGAAGTATTTACAGACATTTTCAACTCTATACTGCATAAATGGCATTTAGCACAATTCTTTTTATATATATAGTAAAATACCTTCACACTTTGCTTTTTGGTGGCATGGTGAATAAAAACCCTGTTTCACAATTGTAATTTGTCTCCAATGTTTCCGATGTATCGAGTGCAAACATCGATAATCGGTAACCAGTAACATCGAGGTTTTTTTCCACGCGAGAACAACTCGCTCTTATGCCGTGTTTACAGTGCAGCTGAATCACTGAATCGGATCATGGTGTTCACACTACCAATTTTGAATCATGACCAGCTGTTCATTGTTTTGGTTATACACAGGTTGACAGATTGTGAGCAGTGAAAAAAATGAAAAATTGCGATTTATGGAAAGATAGATACTTTAGAATCATTTATAATGTGTACAAACGTGTTTTCGGACTTAATTTGACTTATTTTTATAAAAAAAAACTTCAAATTTTAGTTTTTAATTACCTTTGTTTTGTGTCAGATCAGATGTTTATTGTTTTGGCGCACAAAAAACAAGAAGACTTGAGAATGGCAATTTCCAACCAAAAACTTTGCAACACTGTCAGAAATTGTCAGCCCGGGTTAGAATCGTTGTCGAATCCATTTATGGTTTCGCAGCGATTCGTATCGCATTCTACAACAACAACCTTTGTTTCACGTCAGTTTTCTTTGTGGTTTTTGTAGAAAGTGATACGAATCACCAGTGATTCGAATCCTAGCCCACTGTAAACGAGGCCTTAGCTAGCTAGCTATGTTAATTTATTTATATATGTTAATAAATTTTATTGCAGGATTTTAGACATAAACCGTCAAAGTTTCAGAATCCTAACCCATTCGTAGAATTTAAGGTCTAATGTATATGAAATACTTTAAAGTGGAGTTTTGGATCATATATTTTCCATACAACGTATAGGTCAATTCCAAGTCATTCAGTAGTCTTTTTTATTTTTATTTTCGGCTCAATTAGCATCATTTTTAATTTAGTATAAGTCTAATTTTTTTCACCTCATTATTATTTTTTTTAATCCGACAAATGTGTTATGCAGTTTACTGCGATAAATCTTAATATCTAATTATAAAAAAAGGAATGCTCTTTGAAAAAATAAAATAAATAAAATAACCCAGTTAGAGAGATTTTTGTTGTTCTTAGTGCTACTAAAATCTTTTACTTTACACTTTGCCTACTTACAGAGTTCCGGTATAGGAGAACCGAGTGTGCATCATGCACTGGTTGTAATCTTTTTAGAATTCTTCGCCTGGGGACTTCTGACAATGCCTATTATCTCAGTGAGTTTAAATTGTTAATGAAGTCGGCGAAAACTGTATTTATTTCTTTGATTCGCTTACAACCTTCTCCTCCCATAGGTACTCAATTCAACTTTTCCCGATCATACATTTCTCATGAACGGCATCGTGATGGGCATTAAGGGTATCTTATCCTTCCTGGCGGCGCCATTGATTGGTGCACTCTCCGATATCTGGGGGCGAAAATTTTTTCTACTAGTAACAGTATTCTTCACTTGTATACCCATACCACTGATGACAATAAACGCTTGGTGGTTCTTTGCAATGATCTCAATTAGCGGTGCTTTTGCTGTTACCTTTTCGGTGGTGTTTGCTTATGTGGCAGATGTAACAACGATAGAAGAGCGCTCCCGTGCTTATGGTCTGGCATCGGCGACATTTGCAGCGAGTTTGGTAAGTGAGAAATTCAAGTTGGTACATATACACTTCTCTTTTGTTTTTCTTTTGGCATATTCAGGTCATATCACCTGCACTTCTCAAGTTGGTACATATACACTTCTCTTTTGTTTTTCTTTTGGCATATTCAGGTCATATCACCTGCACTTGGCAATGCTTTATTGGAAATGTACGGTGAAGTTTTGGTCGTTGCCCTAGGCACCGCTATTGCTGTACTCGATGTCTTCTTCATACTGGTCGCCGTGCCTGAGAGTCTGCCGGAGAAAGTGCGACCGACGTCATGGGGCGCGCCAATCAATTGGGGACAAGCTGATCCTTTTGCTGTAAGTTTGTTGCAATAGGAGTCATACAGATTTTTGACATCAATCCAATTCCAATCCCAATCCCAGGCACTACGCAAGGTCAGCTCGGACAAGACCATATTGATGCTTTGTCTGACAGTTCTATTGTCCTATCTACCTGAAGCTGGTCAATATTCGTGTATGTTTGTCTATCTAACGCTTAAAATGGGCTTCAACTACATGGAGGTGTCCATTTTTATTGCGATTGTGGGCATACTCAGCATAAGCGTCCAAGTGACGCTGGGCTCTTTTATGCAGTGAGTGAATGTTAAGCTCTATAACAAGATATACAAATTGAAATCCTACTTTACTCCACTCGCTTGTAGTGTCTTTGGTGCGAAAAGAACAATTATACTTGGCTTAGCATTAGAGATAATACAACTTGTCTGGTACGGCTTCGGTAGTCAAAAATGGTATGTGTTAATCCTTAAGAAAATGCCGGTTTCTAAATTTTTGTACTTATGCTTGTTTTTAATCTGTGTACAGGATGATGTGGGCAGCAGGCGTCATAGCTGCTTGTAGTTCCATTACTTATCCAGCCATAAGTGCTTTTGTCTCGCTTCATGCGTCACCGGAGAGTCAGGGTAAACTGTTTCTCTCATTAATATAGTCATGACAGTACCTTATCGCTATCCTACAGGTGCCGTTCAGGGTATGATCACAGGTATGCGGGGCCTCTGCAATGGTCTTGGCCCGGCTACGTTTGGCGTTATTTTTTATCTCTTCAATGTCGATTTAAATCCCATTACACCTGCTGAAATGGCTGACAAATCTTCCGAAGAGTCTTTCATACAACATGTACCTGGTCCCGCATTCGTTTTTGGAGCGATATGTGCCTCTTGTGCGTTTCTGGTGGCGATTTTCATACCTGACCCCCAGCAGACGTCTTCATACGACAAGAAACGTAAGGACACCGCCAATTTCTAATAGTTGGTGTTTCTTGTGGTTGTTTCTGTCACATGTGCAAACAATCGTGTTCAGTTTCCCTTTTTGTTTTGTAAATATACGAAAGTTAAAAAAAAAAAATCGATAAAGGAAAAAATATGATTTTGTACTGTCTCTTTTAAGGAGATGTTTCACTTGTGCAATACGAGATCGAATCCGGTCATAAGGCGGCAACTTCTTTAGCGCCGCTCATTCGCGCCGATTCGCTTGCTCAGCTGTAAAGTCGTCGTTTTTGTTGTCTTCATTAAAGCCAATGCCGCCATCATTATCGCGACCATCGTCAACACTTTCATCGCTAAATCAACGTTGTCAACAACAAAATTTAAAAATATTGAAATGAAAGAGAACAATGGTTATAGAATTAGCTTAAACCTTAAAGGTTATCTAAAAAATATAATATTTTATACTAACACACAAAGAAATACAAAAACAACAATTGAGATACTTTGAACAACGGCGGAGTAATTGTACAAATTATATTTTTGTATAACTTTTGCAAATCCTTTTATCCAACTGTTTTAACATTTGTTTTAAACTCTTGTGATAATCAAATATTAATTATTTCACACCCACACACACTATCTATTTACATGTATCTAAAGTAGCTTTTGTTAAAACAAAGTTTTGTCAGCTTAGGGGCCTGTACACTTACTCATTCGTGCCGTGCTAACCGACAAAGATTAACAATATGTCTATGTAAAAATATATATAAATAATTAAATTATGGTTTAGCGCGTCTTAATTTGCTGAGTTATTATTGTAGTTGGCTAAGACTGCGGTGAACATTTAAATCGTGTTATTTTCAATTTATTTTATTTTTTTTGATCATTTAATTCTTAACATTGATTAAAAATGTGCTTGCCTTATAAACAATAAAAGTTTTAAAAAAGCTGCTTCTTGTCAAAACATCACATTTGAAATAATCTAAAGATGTTAAATGTTAATAATTTCAACATAATTTAATTTTAATAATTTTATTTCTGTGCACAAACTGCCAATGAAAATAAGGAGAAAGTGTTAAGGTTAAAAGTCGAATGGAGCACAAATATTATAATTTAAGAACATGTAAAATTTGCCAACCAGTGTGATTTCAATCCACACAATTTCACACAATTTCTAATAAATTATTTTTATCTGAAGTTATGCGATGCCGAATTGGTGAGTGGCCGAATCAATTTCCAGCTTTTCAAACAGAAAAATAATACGGTGAAATTAAAGAAATATGTATATTTAACGAAGAATAAAAAAGGAAGAAAAACATTTAGTCATTATCTTCGGGGCTTTAAAACAGAATGGGAAGAAAAAAGCAGATTATAGCAATGCGAAAAAATAAATCTTAAAATCGTTCTAATCAGTTACAAAAATAATTTCCTTCAACGGAAGTTCCTCCAAACCAAGAGAATTACCAAAAACTCAAGATTTTTACGCTGATTTTTAACTTGCACCTACACATGACTCTTTATGTTTAATCAGGCAATTTTATTTCTATATATAGAGATTTATTAAAAACAATTTAGATTTAATTGGGCTCAACTCGCTTTTCATAAACATAAAAATGTCAAACTTTCAAATTCACAAATTGAGTGGTTGCAGTTAGTCTAGCCTTGTATCTCGAAAGACCAAAAAAGCTTCGCTTATATTTTACACCAAATAGAAAAATAAAGAAAACTGGCTCTTAAGCTTAATTGCAAATTGTATTGTCCTGTCTAGATAACAGTTAAATAATAGACGGAAAAAAATCAACTATTGCAATCAAGAAACATGCAAAAACCTTCTGATATGTGGCTCTGCTGAGAAAGGGTGCGCATTCCGAGTGCACGTACAGAAAAAAGTTAAACTTAATTTAAATTTCTAGAGCATCACATCATATGAGAAGACAATTGCATACATCGTTTATGTACATATGTCAATAATAATACAAATATATATTTTTAAAAACAACATAACACAGTCGCAAATTATAATCATTTCGCTATAGTGTAAAACGAGGAAAAGAAAAAATATGAAGGAAACTACATTTTTAAATGGATATCTACGGAAAACAGTTGGAGGTTAAAAAAAAAATAGACTAAATATAACATAATGAAATCAAGCATGTAATAAAAGAATAATTGTAATATTAACAATAAATTAAGCTAGCATAGAAAGAAATGAAAACATAATGCAAACTGATGTAATTTAGGTTTTAAAAAGATGAAATAAATTTGTTTGAAATGTTTACGACTTGAGTGAATGTCCTCCATGAAAAAGAAGATTCCATCGTGGAAAATAAATCTGAACCAATTTTTAAGAGCAGATAATGTTGTGGTAATCCAGGCAATCGTTGTGTCAAGTACATTTGCATCTGCCGTAGTGTACGCGGATTTACATGACATCAATTTCCTGGGCCATGTTTGTTGCACAGTCAGGTGTATTTGTATATACACACATATATATATATATATATATATATATATATATATATATATATATATATAATATATATGTATATTGCAATTAATTCAGTATGGGAAAATGGATGTCGATCTAAATGGCTGACTTCATAAACGCAGTTTGCAAAGCACCACATCTCTGTCACCACAAAAATTTCAACATTTGCACATCTCATGCAACGACATCTACAGTGCCTTGGTTTAACAATAAATAATAAATAATGGGACTCACACATAGAAACACTCATATTCATACCCATACTCATAACGAAATCCATATTAATATCAAAAATAGACTATGCACTATTCATTTATAGACACACGCCCAAATCTTCCTTAAATAAACTTAAATTTACTTTTAAGGTCGCTATCCGACTATCTTTAGGAGCATTCTGCTCCACACCCATCAAGAATCTGCTTTATGACGCAAACATCACACCAATTGAAATTAAAATAGATTATCTTCTATCCAAAGGGTTTAAACGCCTACTGCACTGCGAAGACACTCCGATTTATAATTGCATCAAACAACATAATACCCATTCTACCCTAAATTGACTTCCCCTATAGCTAGAATTATAAATGTTTACAAACCTAACAATATACCATTTCTCCTACAAAAACGATCAGACCCAAAACCAACCCTGGTTATTCACCGGATCACTAATAAACACACCACTCAGATCATATGGCAAATCGAACATACTAACTGATACTTACAGACAACATTTTCTTAGATTAAAATCAAAATTCACTAATCACACATTCATTTATACATGTGGATCATACCATAACAAAATTGCAGCCTAGGCCATCACTTCTGAAACAGAGGCTCTCAAATATGGTAGCCTGCCATATTACTCATCAATCTTTTCTGCTGAATCAATAGCCATACTTGAAGCAATAAAGCTATGTTCCGACTCACTATTACAAATCGTTTCAATTTCTAGCATCAACAACTACAATATTGATTGATTGACTGCTTAATCGTGCAGATCAACGCCACCCATTGCTAAATTGTACTCTGCGATCAGTTTGGGTTGTTTGACTTTTATTTTTGTTTTTTTAGTCGAATACCATCGATTGATGGAATGCATCAGCTCAATACCCTTAAAGTTTGAACCAATAGTTATAGCGCTCTTGTCGTTCCACGTCAAAAAAGTGTATTATTGGCGCTATCGTATCTTTGATCATCAAAACCCCTTTCTTCCTTTTTGAATTCTGCTTTCGATTTCCGGAATCCTGGAATCCTTTTTAGCATAACTAGCAGGTCGTATGATGTAAAGAAACTATCAGAGTATATAACGTGGTCAGAAGAATTAGGAACGTTGTCCAAAAAAACAACGACGTCTCTGGGTCCCAGTGGCATTTGTGGCTTTTCCTTACTGACACCTTTAGCGCCACAATAGGTGTCGAATTGGTACAAGTAACCGCAAGAGCTCATAAGCATCCAATTTTTCAAACCAAGTCTTACAGGTTTTCTCTAATAAATTGTTTCGCGGAGTGGAACGAACCTTCATCAATCGAAAGCTTTTCATGCTGGCAAAATTTCTTGGATAGTAACTCACTAAAGGCCTTATTTTCGCCTTTTTTTGTTTGGTACCAATTATTGTTATCGACAGGATGGATATATTTTTTGATGTCTTTAAAGCTGTTTCGTGACACATTGTTAGCTAAACAACATTGTTCTCCCGCTAAACAACACAATATCCAAAAAGTTTCCTGATCTTGATCAAAAAATTTCCATTGAATGAAAAATCATGACCGGTAGCTTGCATGGCATAGAGGCGGGTTTGGCCAACCACCAAATTTACAAGCTCGTTATCAAATTAGGTTTCGAAAGCCTCAATCGGCGAGATTCCTTCTAAATCCGTTACCATTTTTAATCTGTTCTCCATAAATTAACTGGTTATCGCCATTTCAAAGGCACAAGAGCTTCCTGACCATTTTGGAGAATTTTCTGCAGGTTCGGGACGTTTAATTTTTTGGCGCAGCCCCTCAAGTTTTACATATTGTCTACGCTACCGCTGATATAAAATACCTCTATTTCACCTGGCACATCTTGTGGCACAGCGTCGGTGTAAAGCTCCTCGGCGTCACTCTCCTCCTAATCGGTATTACAATCTGGATCTGGTGGAATAACAGCAATGTCGAAAGAACCCTGATTTGAAGAATTCTCCACAAAGTCTAAAGAACAGCCCAAATTTGCAAACCTTCCACCGTAAAATGTTGTCGGTTTGATGCCTTCAAATTTCATCTCAATGCGACAAGTCTGGAAAATTGTTTACCTTAACAGCCATTGTACTTTTTTAACCTACCTAGCGTTTCCAAAAATAATTTTTATGGTATAACTCGTTCAAATTATAAAACCACAAGTGTATTGCTTTGCAAAATATGAAAAGTGTTTTTTTAATTTTTAACACAACCCACTTCTGACGCATCCTACTTTATTCTCATGCAGTGACGTACTCAAAATGTACATAATTGACGAAGATGTATGAAAACAAAGCAAAACATATGTAACCGCAAAATCTTTTTCGCGCTTTTGTGTATATGCGTTTCTTAGAAAAAGTGTGCGTGATGAACGAATGCAATAAACCATGGAAAATGTTTTTCGGTCACGTTTTACAGCTATTCGAATGTGTCCGGTTTTCTGTACACAAGCAGGTACAATTGCCAGGAATGGCAATACGGAAAATAGACATATACCACCTGATATAGGTCGTGCAACGTATTTATTTTAACATACATAAATGTGTACACAGACATATTATAGGCATAAATTCATAAAGCCAGAGCCGAAGGCCTTAATAGCCAGTGC
This sequence comes from Cacoxenus indagator, assembly GCA_035041755.1. Lineage (NCBI taxonomy): Eukaryota > Metazoa > Arthropoda > Insecta > Diptera > Drosophilidae > Cacoxenus > Cacoxenus indagator. The sequence continues at coordinate 130,318 of JAWNKX010001108.1, forward strand.
CCTATTACTTTTAAGTTAGTCTTAGTTTTGTAAACTTTCTAACGATAATAAATAAATAAACCGTCGTACTTGGAAAGAATGCGCAATTGAAAATCGAACGGAAAAAGAAAGGGATACATCAAGGCGAATTAAATAAAGAATGGCACAAAGGTATTATTTTTCTATTTATTTAAGATTTATACAAAATGAAGTTAATGATGTACGAGGATGAGTAGGAAGGTTGTGTGTGATTAGAGAAGGAGAGTTCTGTTATTTTAAAGAATTTGAATATTTTGAAATTTTAAATGTTTTCCTGGCTTGAGTATGTCAGTGCAGTCGCATGAGTAGAATTGAGAAAACAGATTGCCTTAAGCTGTGAAAGCATGGGAGGGCAGATAGGATGTGTGATACTTTTTTTTTTATATAATTAGATTATAACATTTATCGCAGTAAACTGCATAACACATTTGTCGGATTAAAAAAAAAAAATTATGACCTGAAATCGCATTTGGGTGCAATAAAAGTCTGTAGTGAAAGCGGCAGCTGTGAGAATTAATCACCTCCATAACAGTTGGCACGGCAAGATCCCTGTGCAGCGGGGTGTTGCGGACGTACCAAGGGGCACCCGCAAATCTTCTGAGAGCCTTGCTCTGACACGCCTGCACTCTTCTGATGTTGTAGGCAGCAGTAGTGCCCCAAATTTGTATGGAGTAGCGCCAAGCAGGTGCCACTACTTGCAGATAGATTATTAGTTAAAGATAACTTATTCGATGGGTGGAGGAGCCACTCCAGTTCCTTGAGCTTTTGGTAGCAGCGCGCTGTATATACCTTAATGTGTGCAAGTCAGGTAAGACGCTTATCCAGGATCAGACCGGACAGACGCCTTGCCTTAATGTGAAGGTGCAGTGAGGTGATTTCTCAGAGCTTATGGCTATATTCCAACGCCTGGCCCATGAGTGGAATCTATCCAGGTAGCTGAACAATTTCGCCACAGCTTCGTTCAGAGAGGCAGAGTTGAATATAACCGCCGTATCCGCGTAAGTAGCAATAATCGAATACTCATCTCTAGTTGTAGGCATATCAGACGTGTAAAAGGAGTAGAGGACCGGACACTCCCCTGCGGGACACTGGCTCCCATGTGCAAGGAAATTTTGTCTCTTACCGCCACAGAAAAAGTTCGTCGTTGAGGAGAGCTCGCATTAGTAAAAACTGTTTGCCAGGCAGGAGTACTTTTAATTTATGGAGAAGTCCATCGATCCATACCCTATCGAATGCTTGCTTGACGTCTAGGAAGACTGCGGAGGAATACTGTTTCATCTCAAACGCAGTAAGTATGTGATTAACGACTCGATGCAGTTGTTCGGGCGTGCCATGCTGTGATCTAAATCCAAATTGGTGATCAGGAATGGCTTCTTGAACATCCCGTACTGCCAACAATCTCCTCAAAAATATTCTTTCAAAAATTTAGGTAAAAGTTGGAAGCAGGGGTATAGGCCTATATGATGTGACAAGGTTCTCCGGAGTACCAGGTTTAGGTATCTTGGATATCGCTACACACTTCCACTGTGCAGGAAAATGGCAGATCCGAAGCATGCTGTTAAAAAGCAACATCAGGAACAACACTCCCTTCCAAGGGAGGGCTTTCACCACGTTGTTGTCAATATGGTCATGTCCGGGGCTCTTCTTAGATATCAGTCTCTGAATTTCAGTCACAACCTCTTCAGGGGTGACATGTTTAGTTGGACTGTGGTCTAAGATACACCTCGATAGGACTTCAGCTGTTTCCTCAATGTCTCCAGGGTCAGCCAGGCTAAAAGGCGTGAAGCGGCTCTCCAACTCAATAGCAAATGGTTCTGCTTTCTCGGTCTCCGTACGCAGCCACTGGTTTAGAGGCCCACGGATTGGAGCATGTCTGTGAGGCTGATGTTTGATGCACTTGGTGGCACGCCATAGATTGAACCCAGACTTTTTCATTGGATCCGCATTAGCCGACAGATTGTTAAAATGTACCGATCGCACAGCTTGCATTACATGCCTCAGTTCTCGGGCAGCTCTCCTTTATATCTCACCAGCTTCAGAAACTCAGGTTTTATGAGAGCCTGAGGTGGGTTGGGCGAACAAGGGAATCGGTACGAAGATGCTAATTCGGCGGACTCATGAATGTTTTTGGTGAACAGGTCAACCGCATCATCTATATCCTTGTCCGAATTGATTTCCATATTGAGGTTGATCCGTTCGTTTAGACACTGATGAAAAACCGTTATGTTAGCGTAGGGAGGGAGCAGTCTGGACCGGCATACGATGCTATCTGGAATCAATGCAAGTTTAATAAATAGTGGGATGTGGTCTGAGCTAAGGTCAGATGACTCCGCAATGTCCAGAGCTGTTGGATAAATGCCATTGTATATAGCAAAGTCTACTGCGTCGGGCGAACTTGAGGAGTAGTATGGGTAAAGGGTGGGTGCTCCGGTGGCGAGAACCTCTCTGGAGGAGTTTATTATACTCTTGTGAAGTTGATTGCCTCTTGGGGTGGCAAGTCTGAACCCCCAAAGTCGATGTTTGGCGTTCCAATCCCCTCCGACTAAGAATCTAGGTCCGAGTTGATTGAAGAAGGTGTCGAACTGCTGCTCTGATATTTGGGGTTCTGGAGGACAATAAATGGCTGCGATGACCAGGATGCCTTGAGTTGTGTGAATACTTACAGAGACACTTTGAATTGAGTCAGACCGAATGGTTTCCAGCGGATGGTGGCATAGGGATGACCGGATGAGTAAAGCGGTGCCCTCTCGCATACGGTTATCATCCGGATAAGATTTCATATTCATCCGGAATAGATTTCATATCCCTGAATTTTGAAGTATGTTCTAATGCAGAAATGCGTTTCGGAAATGAGCATGACGTTAATCAAGTTGACCGCCATGAACACTTTTAACTTATTTCTGTGATTAAGGACGCCGTCAAAGTTCCATATAGAGAGGTTCATGTGTGGTCTGCCCATTATTTAGACAATATGGCGGCGAGTATCTCCATTATCATGGTCTGCATCTCAATCAGGCGATCAAATTTCTCGTTAAGACTGTACAGGCGGGAGACTACAACCGACAGTTAGACGACCTGTTCAGGAGAAGAGAATGATTTTAACTATTTGACGGCAAAGCCTCGTTATATTATAAGCCCCTTTGTTGCTGGCGTTGGGCTGAAGGTCCACAAAAAACAGGTTGAGCGGATGACCAACAGCTCTGCTTATTGGGTTGTGCACGTTGCGTACAGAATAACCTCTTTAGGAGATGCCTTCAGCATGTATGATTCGGGTTCGGTCACAGTGTCAAGGTTGGCTAATAAACCGTTAATGTTTATGATGCCGACAATGAAAATGGGTGTTGGCTTCGGAGATTTGTTATGAATCTTGTATAAGCTCGATTATTTATAATAGGAGTATGAATAGTGGTCTCAGGCCGACTGGTCGAAGCAGCGGTTTCATTGGCGTTTACAGTTTCCAGAGAAGGTGTTTCGCTCTTATTAGTACGCACTTCTTCAAAAGAAAGCCCCATGGCAGAAGCGTCAGAATCGCTACTAAGTGGTGCGAATCGACTTGAATCCAAAAGTTGTTTTCTACTAACTTTTTTAATACTTGTCTGTTTTGACGAACTTGGTTTACGCTTCTTTTTTATACGGTTACTTAATGAGGGCGCCAAAAACCACTCCAACGAGAAAGCAGCAGCTTTGTCCGAAAAAGCAGGCATGATGTCAATGGGAGGAAGGCTATGTTTTTTGATGATAGTGGCACTGTGGTCCGCCTGGTCACTAAGGTAGTAGCGACCAGCAGTGCAGATCGGAGGAAACAACAAATAAGCGCTTTAAAAAGATTTCGTGGAATTAAAATTTCTTTTTTATAATTTATTAAACAATGTTGTGAAAATTTATTTATTTATTTATTTATTTTTTCCTTTATAACTTTACTTCACTTGTTTGACGCTAGAAGCTATGAATGAATCAAAAATAAAATAAATAAATGTGATACTAAAAGGGGAGGGTTGTTAGTGCAGAATTGGCATAGTGGGTAGGATTTGTCAAGATAGTGCTTATGAGTGAGGTTTGTGTGACCGAGCCGAAGCCGGATGTACTTGGTAAAGTACGAACGAGGGAGGTCGGAGTTGAATTTGAGATTAGAGTATGATAGGAGGTCGTTTTTGCTGGAGTTAATGGATTGGTAGTGGGTGCTGGAGGAGGCCCCGATGAGGTTGAATTTTTCAGTGAAGTGAGATTTGATGCAGTTGTTGATGTCGCGGAGGTTGGAGATGGGATTGGAAGGTTAGAGGGAGGAGGAATGAGTTTTTGGCTGCTTTGTCGGTTGTTTCATGAGCAGTGATGCCACAATGACCTGGTACCCAGATAAGTTTGATGCAGGGGAAATTCGATTGAATGAGGTGTCGTATATATTATTCGAGAGGTTACCAATTGATTTTATTGCTGACAAAGAGTCGGAGCAAATAGCGTAGTATTTGTTGTTGTTTTTGATTGTGGTTATAGCGTTGAAGATACCTATTACTTCGGTGGTGAAAATGGTGGGAAAAGGATGCAGCAGAGATTGTTGAATGGTTCTATGAGAGGTTGTAATACTAAAGGAAACACCTGCTTTAGATTTGGATCCATCCGTAAAAAGAATAGAGTACGTGTCTAAGCGACTCTTAAGTTCCAGGAAGAGCTTTTGGAAGAGTATCGGGCTTTGCAAAGTAATGAAGGGTTGTGTCTATGTAGGAAAGGTCGAATGACCAAGGTGGTGAGGATTGATTGAGTATATATAGAGGCTTGGCAGGTACGTTGAATTCGAGTTGTAGAGCGGAGGGTAATCTAGGATATTTATTTGACTTTCAGATTTTTTGACGGCACTTTGGATGGGGGAATCGTTAGCGTAGAGGATTGATTTGTTTAGACTGGCGACAGAACGTTGGTCACGAATTTCTAGTTGCAAAATGCCAGTTTCATAGAGCATGTTGTTTTTCAGGCGGAGTTGGGTTAATATCGACTATTAAATGAGATAGGCACTCACGTTTAGATTTCTTGATTTCCATCTTAAAGGTGGGATTGACTTTTTTAAATTTGAGGATGTCATCACTGATGATAGAGCATCTTTAAGTGTACCAAAGTTTAATTTTAATGGTTTTTATTTTTTCTAATTTGTCATTCCACCAAGGAACGGTATATTTCTTATGATGTTTGATATTGGATAAGGGGATAGAGGCGTGTGCGCTTTGTCAGATGGTTTTTGTAATATTTGCTGATTCCTTGTTAATATTGGGGTTGATAGGTTTGGTAGTGCTCAGGGGCTTTGGATATAGCGGTAAACTTTGACCAGTTTGCACGATCTGTTTTGAATATTACGCAAGATTTTGGAGTGTTGGAGGGAGGAGTAAAAAGCGAGATGACAATTGGGAAGTGAGCGATACCATGTAATTGGGAGTCTTTATGCCAAGACGAGTGGAGGGCTAGGTTGGGGGAGGCTAAGGATAGGTCTATGTGGGTGAATGTATGATGTGTGTGCTGAAGTGAGTGGGAGAACCATCGTTCAGAATGAGGATAGGCGACTGATTAATAAATTTGGATATGATGTTTTCTCTGCTATTGTCCGAGGGAGAACCCCATGAGCGGTGCCAAGCAAGAAATAAGGAGTCCCCGTCGTTGGCTGCCATTTCTCATTCCACGTCCAAGCCAGCAGTTCACCCAGCAGACCGCACTGAGTAAATTATGTAGCATTTATTGAGTCATTGATTCAACAAAATCAAAGTTAGTAGTGAGGCAGTATTTTTTTATTCCAAGGAGAGGTTTTTTTGTTGGGTTTCCTCTTATATTGCTTGCTTAGAGCTATTCGACAATATTTTAAGTTTGGTTTCGATGAGGGGTAAAACTGAAAGTTTAGGGAGTTTAGGGGTATGTTCATTTTTTTGGGTGGAGCGTTTTAATGGGTGGAGTAGCGGATGTGTAGGGAAATTCAATGTCAGGACGTGATGTTAGGTTAATTGCAGGAGAGCTTGTGGTGTTATTGTCAGGTTTACGGATGTGCTGAGTAGAAAGGAGTGTGTCTGCGCGAACCCGTCAGGGAATTGCGTTAAGTGTAGATTTTTTCTGCGTTTTTAAAATCGGTTTTTCTAATACTCGAATGGCTTGGATTTCCTTGTGTTTGAGGAAGTTGGGGTAGTTCCGATCATAACGGCGGTAGTTAGAAACGTTCTTATTATATCTGCAGTTGATGCAGACGCGTGATGTTTTGGCAGGTCTCCATGTTTTCGGAATCTAGATGTTTGTTGGGGACGCAGTTGAGGCAGAGTTCGGAAAATTTACATACTTTGGTGGAATGGCCTAGGCGTCCGCAGTTCCCGCTCCTGAGAGGGAGAGGGATGTACGGCCGTACACTTACTCTTTCATAGCCAATATTGATGTGGTTTGTTAACGTTGTAGTTGAGAAAGTGAAGATAATAAGTCCATTTTTCTTAAGTGTCTGGTCCTTGTCTTATATTTAAATATTTTTACACTCCTGGACATTCTGGAATTTAAGTTCAGAAATGATTTATTCTTCTGATACGTTTCGGAGAATATTGGTGTAAGTGACTCCATTCAAATTGTTTAGTGAGTTGTGTTCGCTGATAGTGACCCTAGTGGAGCCATCAAGGTTGACGAGTTTGATTAGGTTCGAGATGCTTCCCTGCGCAGGATGCTTCCCTCGCCGAACACACATTTTCGGTCGTTGTGAGGTATGATATACTTGCTATCACACGAGTATGTTGGCATGACCGGTTCTACTCGCAGCAAGCTATTGCTTGCAATACTATTTCATTCTTCTTTGGTATTGCTGTTCGCTTCTACATGCCTCTTGTTGCTTGCTTCAACCACATACCTCCCGTAATTTTCGCCAATACTCTCTCTTCAAAAAAATAACGACATAAAGCAATGGCGAAAAAACCGAACGAACACAAAGAACACGAAATAATTGCGCGCTAAACAAGGTACCAGCAATACGAGCTACCCCATAAGCCTCGTGCATTACTTCATCCAAAACAAGTGTTGCGTGAGAGAAATTGCACGATTTGTACTGCTTGTGGAACGGTATGTATTATAATGCATGTATGACATACCCCACATACATGCTATTACACAACGAATTTGGTATGCCATCATACCAAGTATACATACATGTATAGCAATCTAATAGCCGCTTAAGGCTGTTACTGTTCCCGTTTCTTGGTATTCGAACTGGTTTAACTTTGTTTCCGCTACAAAGTGTGTGTCACTCTGTCTCTGTTTTTCTCCTAAATGACAAGCACATCTGACTGCGATTCAAACGAAAAACGAGAATGGAAGAGAACACATTAAAGTTAATTTTGGTATTGCAAAATTAACAAATTTTATAGAATTTAAAGTACGTAGACTATAAAAACTTTATGAAAAAGCATAATGCGGCGGCAACTAGGGCTGTCCGACACACTAAAAAGAATAACTGTGATCTTTTTTAGTTCATTAAACAAGGAATTTCCTATTTTCAAGGTTTGACGTTGTCAAACAACCCTAGTGAAGCCGTGATCGCATTCTGATCACTTTTTTTCGGGCTTCAGCTACAGACTGACAAACAGACACAGATACACCACTTTGTTTCAGCACTTACGCACACTGATTTCAACAATAAATATAAAAACATTCGATGTTAACATGCTTTAAGTTATAGGGGTGTATGAAAAATTAAAAATGTTTTCAAGCTCTTGTGAATAAGTCAAAATTAGCATATGTAAACAAGTTTTTATAAAATAAGTAAAATTAATGCGACAACACTTGCTCTTTCTTGTTATTTGGTATATTTCAGTATATTTTTCTTAGGTCGACGTGGTCACACTAAGTTTGTGTGTTGTTGAGGGCGGATGTTCGGCTTCTTGTCGTATTACGTGTGAGATTTAAACAATCAATCAGTGTCGTGGTGAAGCTTGTGTTAACCTATTAAAATAAAGTAAAATTTAATTTTTAAATTGTTATTTCATCTCAAATTCCAACAGCAAAAGGAAGAACACAACACAAGAAACGCACACTGGCTGGCTCTTAACGAAATTCATCGCCTTGGTTGTTGCTTGTTTCTTGTTGTGTTTGGAAATTGCGGGGAGACGGAAAGTACGAAATTGAGAATTGGTTGAAAGTGAAATGGAAATGACATAAATCTTAATTGAAGAACCCAAAAAGTGGGAAACCAACGAACATGGGAAACGAAGTGTCTAGAGAAAAAGAAGCTATAATAGACTTTTCAAATTTAAAATAAAAAAAAAACGGAAATATGTAAACAAATAAATAAATAAAAAAGCGTAACGAAATTTATTATTATTTTTGTTTGTTTGTAACATCAACGGCTTTGTTGATTTTTCTCAGTTTCCTTGTTGTACGAAGGTGTCTCCAGCAGCCACCTATTATTGGTGTTTGCGTGGACAAACACCGCACTTATTCGCTTATTCAATTTAACAACTTCAAGAACCACATAAAAAGCGTATGCTCCGATGTTCAGCTGTCAGATGTCTGTCCTACTGCCTTGGTCTCTCACAGCTTCTCTCCTGCAAGGGAACGCGTTTCTTCGTCTATTTTAGCTGCAAAGGCCTAATTACTGACCTCATTTGGAAAGTGGCTACAAAATCTAAATGAAAAATTCTATTGTTATCACTTTATATCTTATTTAAAAAAAAAAAGTAAATTTTGATCTGTTTATGTAAAACTGTAAGTCACCGATATCTTAGAAAGTTCGGAGTGTTCATTCAATCACTGAACAAACTAACCAACTAACAAGAAACCGAGCCTAACTTGATACGAAAAATTTCAAAACAAAATTTATATATCATTTGAGTTAACTGTTATCTGTTGAAGTGACTTCAAGTATATATTTTTCTATTCGTGCACCACTTTGTGAATATAGTAACTTTCGGATTTTATACGCGTATTTTATATCCAAAATTTTCATTGACTTACTAGGTAAATGAAACCTCACTTTTTTGTGCCAAGCGTGCCAAAAAAGTCAATACTCGCTATTTCAGTTTCTGGAACTTACTCACTGCTTAGTTCCAACAACTGCCCAGGCTTAATTCTGAATTTTTAATTCGTATCGCATATGTGTCATAATTCATATCCACCAAAAAATCAAAATTGAAGCATAACTAAAAAAGCGACAAAAACGCCAACCCTCAACCAACATCAAACTCATCGAATTGGACTCAAAGGCTGGAAAACGAAGTTAAATCAATACTAGGTGAGTAATATTTCAGTAATTAGTTTGATATAAAGGACGGTTTGATTTGTAAGAATGCAACATTTATTTTGGAGAAAGGAGAAAAAAAAAACATTACATACATATATTTTGATAAAGCTGGCCGCATTCTAGAATAGGCGTATAGTACGTGAAATAAATCTCTGAGACAAACACATTTTTGTCGTAGCTACTATGTTATGCTTTGATTGCATTACATCTTTCTACGGATTTTCGTAAACACGTTTTCGTTTCCCATTAGCAACACCATTTCAAATTAATAATGAGCGTGAAATTATCCATGCATTTCGAGAGTCTAGTCTGCCCATACGCTTCATATTAGAGATATTAAAGATCGGAAAAATCATGGACAACGTATGCGTTGTGGACGTTCGGCTTTTGTTGATCATTGTGATGTTCGGTTTTCTGTATCGTACTAATGCAGTATGTATAGTGGTCATTCAAATAATCAAATAAATATTGCAATACCTAGCTTTTTTGGGTGGTGCGTGTGAATGGTTTTACATTTTCGGCCTAACTGAAAACGTTTTTTTCTAGTACAATAACTCGAATAACGATATTTGCAGTATACGCTTAATCCAATCCAGTAATCCATCGCATAAACATTATTTCCATTATGTTTGTTTAAATTGGTTAATTCATTGCAATTTGAATTCGTGTGTGGAATCACATGGAATCCGTTTTTGTGCTCAGATATGTATGCAGATAAAGATATCACAGGCAAGCGCCCTACTCTTGGTTCAATTTGCTTGGCTAGGGTGAATCCAGACAAATAAGGTGCTTTGCACGCATGTTATCGAGACACAAGGTCCGTCAGTTACTATGTCGTTTTAGGTTTAATTGATTCGCTTTGCAGACCATAAGACACCCTCATTTTGTTTGTGAATTCATTCACGCACACATTCAGTTCGCTGAGAAGTAATAGGTCTTTGAATTGTAGATGAGGGGATCGTAATACGCCTGGAAAAGCACTTAATAATTTTGTTTATTTCATGTTCTTAGCTATCTATGTTTATTAAACTAATTCCGGAAGAACTTGAATTTTGCTCTCAGTTTGAATAATACTGGTTGTTCAATAAGTTTTGCGGTTCGATAAGAAAAACACAATTTTATGGTTTGAAATACACTTTATTATTGTTATGACCTCATCATTTGATGTAAAACGCTTTCCACGCATGAATTTTTTAGATCTGGAAACAGATGAAAGTCGCTAGGGGCCAAGTCAGGTGAATAAGGTGGATGCTCCAACAATTCGAATGGATTCATGGATTTTAGCCATGTCAAAATGCTCTTGTGACACGGTACATTGTCCTGATGTAAAAAGATTTTCTTCTTCTTCAAACCGGGTCTTTTTTTACGAATTTTTTCCTTCAGCTGGTATAAAAGGTTACAATAATATTCAGAATTTATTGTTTTTGAAGTTTTCAAGTAATCCACAAACAAAATTTTCGTATACTAAATACTAAATCGTATACTAAAAAATTGATGCTAACACCTTCTTGGCCAATTTCTGGACACGAACTTCCACTGTTAACGAATGCGGCACCTATTGTGCACACAGCTTTCTAAAACCCAATACTTCAGTCAAAATATTGCTTACAATGAGATGCCTAGGGCTTATACTAAATCTCTTTCAGTCACTCGAAATTTTCCAATACGATATCCTGTATTTTTTCTACGATTTCTGGTGTTGTTGTTGTTTTTGGACGTCCTTGACGTGGATCGTCTTCAAGGCTTGTACGACCACGTTTAAATTCAGCAACCAATGTTTTTCTACTGTACTAATTGAAGGCGAAGAGTCCTCATACACTTTCATCATTCGTTCATAAATTTCCTTTGCTTTAATCCTTCCAAATATTATAATTCAATCACTGCACGATATGTGATTTTTGCCATTGTAAATAAATACTGTGACACGTCGATACTAAATGCCTTGTAAACAAAGAATGAATTGACAGTTTGAAATGAATCACATGCGTTCATATAAAGCGTGTACCAACATAACAAAAAAATTTTGGCTAATAGCAACTCCTCTATTATCGAACCGCAAAACTCATTGAACAACCTAATAGTTAAGTAAATTGATGTGTTCGTTTGTGATAACCTAAAATGCCGCAGGATATAGGCGATTATTATTGTTAATATAAATGAAACTTGTATGCTTTCCTTTTTAAGAATTCTGCACATATCATTGGACTAAATTGTCTTCCTGTCATTGCTCGGCCAAGTTTTTAATTCAAAGGGATACATTTTGTACTCGATTGAATGGATATGACATATGTTTTGGATATTTTTAATGTTTAGGTACATCTCAACAGTTAGTCCTTAAGATTATGACACCAGCAATGAGAACATAACTCCATTTAAAGCAGAGTTTTTAAGTGGATATACCATGTTGACATTTGTACCAAGAATAAATTGTATTCCTACCAAAAAGTTGTCCACACTGCGAAACAAATGGAGTCATGTGCAGTGTGAGGTCTGGCGCCAACGTGCAATTGATTTGTTGACCAATCTAGGCTGTCTTTGTGTAAGTTTTTGCATCATCTTGTACAGTTGGTTACAGTACACTTCAGCTGTTATCGTTAAGCCAGGTTTCATGAAGACTTAATGGATGACACCTACACCAAACCACAGTTACCTCAGTTACCATAAGCTCAGTGGACCTAACTCCAATTTTTTTGGCATAAATTCAAGGAATAAAGCTTGAAACTTGACAGAATTGATTAATATTGAATATGTATAGAAAAAATATTTAATACCCTCATATATGGACGCCATTACGCGAATGTAATCATATCTATAGATATGCATTGTTGTTGTTGCATTTAGAAATGAGCTCAAATTTTTTACCTTGGTTCTGTTCGAGCTCTTCTCATTCAAATTTTATAGATTCTTCTGAGCTGTTTCTAAGTAAAGGCAGTGTGTTTTATTTTGTGATACGAATTGTAAGTAACTTACGCCCTTTTTGTTTATCATATTGATATCATATTGTTTGTCATTCACTATTCACTAACACAGATTTAAATGCAAAGGATCTTATACACATATATAGATTGTACGTAAAATAAGAATTTTTGAAGATTTACAATAATAACACAACTGGTTAATGGATTTTTTACCTATAAATATTAACAAATTCACAAACGTTCTGTATGACTAAAGCCTATAGACACCAACAGCGTTTTAGCGAACATCATGAAAATTGGTACATATATGGATTTCATGACGGAGAATGTTTGTGGCTAAGTTTGGTGCGTTAGTATACCGCGAAAGTGAGGAAATTTCCTCGAATTTTTTTGCAAGAAACCATTTTTGCTTCATCATTTTGCCGTTGATATGGATGTCGAATTCGAAATCGAAAGTCTGTCAAATGAAAATAAAAAAAAAGTTTAATTCAAGCCGATAAAAACAATTTAGTGGTAGAAATTTGGTATGGGAAAATATGCCAGTGAAACGTCGAAGTCTAAATATTGGGCAATATCATGATCGTAGAGTCAATGAGACTGACGAACAGTTTAGTTAGTGTTTGTAGGTAAATCGAATAAATATTGACAAAAGGAAAGGTCAATTTACTTTGCTTTGTGGCTAAAGTATTACTTAACATCACACCATTCCGGATGCTGATGCCGAGGTTTAGCCAACTGAACATCCTGCTTAGCACAGTCAGCTGGATTTGGGGCGGGGCCACCACCGCTCGGTGGGCTAGCAGGCACCAATAAGCCACTTGGCGAGGTGGAGGATGAGGCAGACACGATGGTTGACAACCCTGGGATTGGTGGTCAACTCACGGGGGCACAGTTGTTGGCGCGATTGATGTTTGCTTGGTGGTGGTGGAGGGTTCTAAACCAACCTCTTTCGGCCCAGGCGCCGCTTCTTCGGTCGCAGCGTGGATCTCAGCAGCAGGGGGCATCCGCTCGACAGCAGCTGCGGCACTCCCTCCAACTTCCAGTGGGTACAATTAGTGGCCATTTGCCGCACGGTGCACCACCTTCCATGGAGCCGCTTCCGGGGGGGGGGGGGGTTGGTCTGGGAGGCTATGAAAGCAAGGACCCACTCGTTGCTGAGATTTCCGCTAGGGCGAAAATAGCCACGAATTACGTGTGTCTACGGGAAGTGGTCTTCATCGACAAGTCCGATGTCCATAGCGCACTTCTCTTTGATGCGAACCAGTAGGTAGGGAAATGCTGTACTCTTAGAATCACGTTGAAGATCATCACGGGAAAGAGGAGCGCATTCTCGAGAAGGCACTTCAAAGTTCTGTTACATATCCTGTCGTGACCCGGAGATTGGCTGGCCTTGAGGCTCCTTATTGAACTTTCAACATCTGCAACAGTGAAAGGGGCGATAGGGGGGTCCATCTGCAGCGGGGACGATAGTTGGGAAGCTAATTCTACCTTGACAGAAAAAACAGCAAACAACTGCAAGTGTCCCGTGTGAAAACGATATCAAACCAGCTGCGCTACTACGAATACAAGAAAGGCAAAGAAATAAATTTTGCCTTTGACCGCCCAACAACAAAGCGTGTAACATTTGTTTTTTTTTTCTTATTTGCCGAACATAAGGGAAGACCAAGAAAAACGATATGCCTGCGCCAAGTAATATGTATACTTTTTACGTGCACGCAAATTTGAACTCAACAACGAAACACGACCTCGGGACCTGACCTCTGATAAATTTGGTGTTACAATCGAAAATTGACTTGATGACTGTCTTGTGAAGTGGGGTGCTTGCGGGAATAAAAGTTCCTTTTTTTTGCGTCGATCCTCTTCTATGCCCTTGGTGCGAGTTAGCAACTGTGTTTTTGTCTACTGTCATCGCCCACTTGTGGTCAAGAAAAGAAGTGAAGTGTGCAGTGGGGAGCGTGCGGGAATAAAAAATTGATTTGGCTGGACTCAACAAGAAGTTGAAATCAAAAATCAAAAGCCAAGCTTGAGTGTGTTGTGTAGGTATAGTGCATGTATGAGATTGTATTTGTTTCTTATTGTGTGAATTTTTTTTTTTTATATAAAATTTTAAAATTTTATTCCTGCTTCCGACACCCCATTAGGCAGCTCGTATACTTAAAATCGCCAGGTATATAGCTACTACTTAATAATAATTATATACAGAATTATTTACACATATAAATCTAAAAATTAGGTATATAACTAGTAATAATATTTGTATATAGAATTTATACTTTATTTGCACGCCTATATCTTAAGATTATGACAGTAGTTGTCTGAAATACCGTCTTTTTAGCCGATGTATAGGTGTGGAGTGGACAAGTTTCCTAGCCAATCTGTTTGCGGGATTTCTTAATCTGTCTACTTGTGTGTAGATTTATTTCTTCCTCAACTAGGGCTATGTTGAGATCATGGTGTATACGGCTATTCCTGACGTACCAAAAACAGCCGGTGATTGTGCGTAGAACATAGTTCTGAAACCTTTGAAGTTTTGTACGGTGAGTCCTAGACGCCGTTCCCCATATTTGTATGCCCTATCGCCATATCGGCGCGACAACTTGGTTGTAGACCGTTCTTGCTCTGCCCCCACAGGTCGAGACAGCGTCGCCCGCACTTTGACCCTGAAGAATCGATCCTCCAAGTAGGATCGCATCAGAGCAAAGAACGGCGAAGGGAGGGGGGATTTGACTTTCTGCAGTAGCCCTTGGTGCCATACGCGATCAAATGGCTGAGCGACATCTAGGAATACCGCATTACAGAACTTCTTACTGTCAAACGCCTTTAGAATGTGGTCAGTGGTTCCCTGCAGCTGCTCCACGGTTCCATGCCCCGCTCGAAATCCGAATTGGTGGTTGGGAATGAGATTTCTTTCCTTGGTTATTTCAGCTAATCTGACACCAACCAGTCGTTCCTATACCTTCGATAAAGAAGTCAGGAGACTGATAGGCCGATAGGATTCGGGGTCATCCTCTGATTTCCCAGGCTTATGGACCATGGTGACAATTGCTGACTTCCAGGCTGTGGGATAATGCTGTGTACTCATTATGGCGATGAAAATCGCTACTATAACAACTACAGCATTCAGTGGTAGCGCCTTGATGGTGCGATTGCACACAATATAATGACCTGGAGCTTTATTAGGTTTTAGACGTCGAATGACAGCCTTAACTTCATCGGCCGTGAATGGCCTCACAGGTGGGTCCAACTGTGTGGGCGTGGACAGGAATCGTTCAGTTTCCACTACCTCTTCTGGCTGTACAAGGTCTCGTGGCTGAAATCGACGTTCTAAATGTGCGCCAAAAGAGGGCTTGCTCGGCATCAGAGCGGCACCATCTTCCATTTTCATCTCTTATTGGCAACTGCCTAATAGGATGTCTCATGCAGTTGCGTATGGCTTTCCATAAGCAGAACTCAGCATCCCTCTTGAAGAGCTCAATAGCGTCGTCAATGTCTTTTCCAGAGCTCAATTCAACTTCAGGAAAACAGTTATTGTTTAGTATGGTCCTGAAGTTTTCCAAATTTATGTCTTTACTAATGAGGCGCTCAACTTGCGGGAAACATCTGGTAGAGGTGTTAAAAGAGATTATTAAGGGAAGATGATCAGAGCTTAAGTCGGGGCGATGAGACACTCGTAGTTGGCAGTGCGGAATGTGTCTGTAAAGGCCGAAGTCTAGATTTGATGGGTTGAGTATCTGGTTGGGGTGCCAGTAGCTAAGATGCTAATAGATGCTGCAAGAGTCTGATCAACCAGGGCACGCCCCCTAGCATTAGAGCGGGCGGATCCCCACAGTTGATGGTGAGCATTCCAGTCTCCGCATAGTAGACATTTTCTGTCCATAGAACCAATTAGACTGTTGACTATATTTGTGGTCCAGACAGCACGAGGTGGGATTGTGTGTATCACCCGGAATATTTTTGTATGATTTTGCTGTGTGTTCATGCCTACTTTTTTTTGCTGGCCGCCTGGTATTTTCATTTCATTCATATAAGGCAAAAGGCATATAAGGCAAGGCAGCTATGGCTCGATTTCGTTTGTTAAAGAACGATTTCATAAATTAAAGAAAACTCCACACAATATTCTTAATATACTCGAAATATATATTCTTGCAAATAAAAAACATCGAACAAAAAAAAAAATCAAAGAAAGAAGACAGTGTCTCTAATTTTTGTTTTTATGATGTCTTTCTTGTGTTTTACGGCAGTCCGTCCTTTTGCTTGTTTAGCTTAAGCAATCCAACAGAATATTTTGCGCCACATAAGTTGAACAGACAAGAACTCTGTACAACTGCTGAAAATTTAACATAAACCAATCGTTTCTTAAAAGTCTATTCGGCCATTTTTTAAGAGAGAAATGTGAGCTCATAGTTCTCTCTGTGCATACCCATTGATATGCGATATCGGCGTTGAATAGGGTACACACACACAAATGAAATGAAACTCACTCTCTCTCTCTTCGCAAACGCAGACGCTCGAAATTGCGGGCAGTTGTCTTGCTGTTGTTACCGTTGTTGTTGTTGTTGTAGTTGCTGCTGCTGCTGCTCTTTTGTTCTGCGCTCTCTGCATGAGCAAACAGAAGAGCAAAACCAAATAGCAGCAAAACATACAACAAAAACGTTGTTACGGTTTTTGACTTTTATGTCATTTCACAAGCCGCGTAAAGGAACTTCGTTCCAAAATGCCAAATTGAACCTACCCCAAAGCACTTTCTCGCAACACCAACGCAACCACCAACGCAACAAAAACAAAAATAACACCCAAAAATATTTTTACTCGCCATGTGTATTTGTAACAACAACGCTCTACTTATAAGGTATAAAAACAAAAGTATAAATAAAAGTATTTATGAGGAATTGTGGTTGACACTACATTTTTTCTTTGAAAATGAGCGAAATAGGAAAAAATCTTAATACTACGACCGAATCTACTACGTTTCTCTACGAATGAGTGACTTCGCAATTTCCATTCGTTTGTTCTAATCGGTTTGGTCCTCGCTGTCAGGGCAGCACGCTCCTAGTTTCCATGAAAAACGGTATTTTTTAAGATGTTTTTTCTTTTTATTTTAATTTACAAGTGCTTAACTTGGAGAGAGTGTCGTTTATAGAAAGCACTTTGTGCCTTACACACTCTCTCAGGATAATTCTGCGCATGATTGTTGCAAAATATAATGTTTATGCTGACACAAAGGGCGAGAGTTTATGCTGACTAGTTGAGTCGAGCATAACAAAGCCAGAAATGTGAGCAGCATTCGTTCAAAACACTGCTCAGTACACGTTTACTTCGAAAACAATGCAAAAAAAGACACGTTTGTATAACAACATATAAAAGTCAAGTTGTGAAATATTTAGCAAAAGTAAGTATTGAACTTTTTCTTTTGGTCTTAATATATGTATGTATATATGGGTATATATATATTTATATATACCTATTCTCTCGTTTTTGTTAATGTAAAATAAGCTCAAACTTAATTTAAAAGTGTTTGTTCTCTGTTTGAGGAGCAGCCATAATCACTTGTTCATTGCTTAGAGCACTTTATGTTGGCTTCTGTCCATGTCAAGGACGTTGGAAAGCGCAATAGCTACATTCCGTTTGCTCATTCGTCTTTTATGTTCATTTTCGTTTTGCATGTAGAGATTATTGTTCCTTAAATGTTAAATTGAAATTCAATTCTTCGAGCATCAATAGAAAATACTCCGAGAGTGTACATGTGATATTTTAAACGTGCTTTTCCAAACATATTCTAAACCGTTGAATTTAATGGTTGTGTTCTGATTTTTTACGTTCAAATATAGTTTGAAATATTTAATAATCGCATTTCAACAGCTTACAACAGAAAATAAGTCGAGTCATTAGCAAAAGATACTTGCAACAGTAAAAAATCTTAATGAAACTTCTTTTGTCGTTTTTTCTGTTCATTTTTTATTTCACTTTGGCTTTTGAAATGTTGTAAAATTACGTTATCTTAGGACTCTTGCGTTGGAGTTCAACTTAAAAGTCAATGACACTAGTTTGCTTTTGCCTTCTGAGTACGTAGCGCGCACGAGGTGATATTGTGAGTGTATCTAAATAGCAGCAATGTGTCGGTGAATGGGTTAAGTTTAAGATACGCTAACAAGGCAGTGAATGAAAGAAGGTCTTATATGGGTAACTTATTTGTTTATAAAATAACCACTCTCATACAACTTACCCAAAAACGGATTTTTCTTTACCTATATATATGTATAAAGGATGTTTGTTTATCTGTTTGTTTGTTTGTTTGATCCCCATGGAATCCGACACCGTTTGACCGAGCACCATGAAAATTGGTATATTTGGTAGATGTCATCATGGAGCATGTTTGTGGCTAAGTTTGGTGCGAAAAAATGTTCGTATTCGCGAAATATGGAGACAACTCAGTTTTCAGATGCCTATCAAACTGTATGTATACAAAATAAAGCACAAAAAACCAGGAGTCAGAGAATTGAGTTTTCCGGCAGTGCTGCTCAAACTGTACAAAGTCGACATGTTCAAATTCGAATGAAAAACAAAATAAAATAAAATAAAATAAAAATTAAGAGTACGAAATGCCACCCAAAAAGTCAAACACTGGAAGATCAACGAGAAAGTCGCAGCAGTAGACAGAGCGCAGAATGCAGCAACGTGCCGAGGCCCTTCTAGTTGATTTTTAATTTAAAGTAATATTTCCCCTTAAGTCTCTCAATGTCAATTTAATAAACAATTTAAAATTCTCGTAGCACATACAAATATACTGAAAATATAGCACATATAAAGCAACATATAAAGCAATATATAAATCAAGCGTGTGTGCTATTCTTCAATTTTTTTATTTGCTCAACAAGGGCTTATAAACATTATATTCACACTCACTGGAATGAATATTAACAAGAATAAAGTTTGAAGAATAAAATCGACAGACAACAATAATAAGCAACAGATAATAAATCGTTCTCATCGTATGTGCTTAAGTAACATAATATATTCCACACTTGTACGTAATTTTGAGTATATAAAAAATAGAGCATTACACATTAACAAGTAACATTTCTCCCTTAAAAAGTGGGCGGAGAGACTAAATATAAAGAGCATTAAAATAGAGGTAATATTTCTCTCTTAGAGATTTTGGTTGTCTGTCTGCTATTAGGGGGTAGAGCTTTCTGTAGTAACATAATTTTCGTTTTATTCATCAATATGTCTACCTTATTTGGTTGGCAAAAAAAATGTAAACAGTAAATTTATATGAATTTTGTGGACAGTGTTTTTTTGATTGCCATCACCTACTTTTATCGGTTTTGCTTGTATACAAATAAAAGTAAATGTTATTTCTCGAAAAATTGATATAGATATTGATATTTTCAATAATTCTTGACTAATTTCGAACAAGCCCTAGGCTAAAGTATACGGGGAGCATTTTACAGTAACCCGGCAAACAGAAGAAACAGCAAATATCCAAGTGATATTGAAGAACGAAATGAACCAATAGCGTAGACCTTTTTGTTCTTATTTGCTGGTAATAAAGGAAATAAAGGAAGACAAGCAAAGAAGACAACAAACGTCCAAAGTTGTTGCGTATTTGTTCTTTTCCTTAAAATTTAATTTAAGTTGTTCTTCAATAACACTAAAATTTAAATATTAGTATTATAAAGAAAAAAAAAACCATAATGCATAACAAAAGTTCGAGTTATGGAGGTATTCGAGTTGTGGAAGCCATATTATATGGATTTCTTCGGCTGTTCATTGAACATTCATTCACTGTATTTGCTCTTGAAATGGATTTTGTTTTCTGCTACAACCGAAAATTGTCATTAAGAAGTTGAAGTGCTATTGTGTGGGTGACCTTGTTGTGTAGGTGTCGTGTATGTATGAGATTGTGTTGGTTTTTTTGTCTTCCTTATGTGCCAAATATGACAACACAATAATTGCTATTGGGCGTCTCAATCGGAATATTTTTGTATGATTATGATTTGTGATCGAGGAGTATTTTTCTGGCCGCCTGGTATTTTTATTTCATTCATATAAAGGAACGTAGGCGAAATACAAGGTAGCCACCCTGATATGGGCTCAATTTCGTTTCTAGTGTCAAATATAAAGGACTGTGTCTGCTTGAGAAACTCCAGATGGTACGATGACACTTTCTCAGTGTCCACGACATTGTCAACGGAAAGATATTCAATAACATCACCTTCCACATGTGGCATGATTTCATTGTTGAAGTGCACCACAATTTCATACGTCTGTGCTAAAATCGCCCTTTCACACAGCATTTCTCTGTTCTTCATATTAGTTTTCAGGTCGGGATAGACAGACGCTTTCAAACATACATTTATTTCATCTTCCGGTATACTCCTAGTGATCACCGGTAGAGTTTGACTAAAGTCACTAGCTAAAATTACCACTATCCCTCCCATGATACTTTGATTGCTTTTAATGTCTTTCATAATCCGATCTAACGCCTCGATTGCTCTTTTGTGGGACATCGTACACTCATCCCAAACCAACAGCTTACATTGCTGCAACATTCGTCTACACTCGCTGTTTTTAGTAATGTTACAAACTGGCATTTCCTCATGAGCTAAGTTTAATGACAGTACATAATGTGCAGTTTGGCCACCATTGATCAGTGTAGCAGCTATTCAACTCCTTTATCTCTGCGGATTTGCTCTAAAAGCAAATTCAAAGAAATGTTTTCCCGGAGCCTGTTATTTGTTGTTGTAAATAAGCGGCATCGTAATCCAGTTCTCTTATTAAATCACTGCAAACTTCTGCAGTTCTCTGTGGTCTACTCATCCCAAAAACCCAAAATATCTTTTCCCGTAATAGTTATGACTTGATCTTCAATCTTTATTAGAGCCTCATTGTAAATTAAATCATTGTATTGAATATTTGGATTATGTTCTTGTAATCTGTGTAAAAGCAAACCACAATTCCAAAGAAATAAAGAAAAAACCACAATTTCAAGTACACAAATCAGCAAAAAAATAATTTTTTTCCTAAAACACGAAGCTATCTAAACAGCAAAAACCAGCTAAAACCAAGATTCCAAATGGTGACTACTATTCTGGGGTCATAACAACTGACTCGTTCACTTGCTGCTTGCATTTTTTTTATTATTTTCTCATTCCACGCAACTGGGTAATTTCTAAGAAAAGGCAGTGATTTGTATGAGCTTGAGGGAATAGTAGTGCTTATTCATTCACCGTATAGCTCGATCACACTTGTACACATTGGTGTGAGAGTATAAGAAATGAGAAGAGAAATATTTTCTGTATACGCATTTTTACATGTGTGTGCATTTTCTGCTGCTATTTATGAAGAGCAAAAGTGGACATGTGATCTCTCTCTTCTTTTTTTCTCTTCTTTGCTTGTTATACGGTGTAAATTCACACGTTTCTCTACAGCTTCGATTCTCTCAACTCATAGAGCGTGCCGCAATGTTGTTGTTGTTTTCAAATAAACAAGTTCGACATTTTCGTTTAGTTTATATGCTTTGCTTTTTCATTTGTATATACAGCGAGTGAGATAATATGTATGTTGGGCTAAGCATGTCAAGCCTATATAATCTATGTTTTTGCGACAAAAAAGAGGCCTATGTAGGTGTCCAAGGTGCTATCTATCCCCACACCAAAATGCATAACAATTGATTCAGCGGCTAGCCGTGAAACGGCAACAGACAGACAGAGTTACTTTCGCATATATAATATTAATTAAGGATTTATTTCTTACCAATGAATATATTCCCGCTTTACGATCTGTTTAGGCAAATCTACCCCTTTATGTTTCGCTACATAAGTTGAACAGACAACAATTCTGTTGATATACAGAATTACTGTCAGGCTATCTCGGCTTCTATTTAGTCTCCGTCTGAGTGTATTCTGAGTTGCTTCCATGGGTTGTCTTGATTGCCTTTCAATCTTTGCGCGCTTTGGCGTAGATATTCTTAGTTTTTATTTGCTCGATATGTGTATTTTTGATTTTTTTCTCCTTTTTTATCGCACTACCTCAGCAAATTTCAATTAGCTATTCCGAGAACGTCTTTGTTGTAAGCTTTTTTTTTAAAGAGAATCTCTATGTATTTAATGCTCTTTGGATTATCGTGTTGTTTATTCGGAATTCCTACCAAATGAACAAACAGTTTGCGTGAAATATTCGAAAACGGCCAGATGTGTTGAAAAATAATTCTTGGATCCTGCAACACGCTAATGCTCCGTCACTAATTTTTTGCCAAGAACTCAACAAATGTAATCGAACAAGCACCGTATTCAACAGATATTAAAAGGCGCTTTAATGTTGTTGGGAGTTAATTGAAAATTGGTGAATTGAGCATTTATTAATTGGAAATTTATGGTGTAATATTGACAACTTTGCGCACGGCAGATGTTCTAATATCAACTTCTTTCAACCTGCGACTCATCGTAGCCTAATTTACTCCTTTGCTTATAGACCTTTCCGATGTTTTTGGAACTTTAACCGAACTCGTTATAGGGTGTTTTATTAGAGCTCCTATTAATTTCCTACTTTCTTTTTGGTGCAGGACCCATTTCGGTTCGGTACTGTTTAATTGTTCTTAATTTGCACGGCCTTTTTCTAAAAAAAATTGTGTTCCGTTTTATGAGACATTTTTTTAAATCCTGATGGTCCTGGTTAGGTCATTGGGACAAAGTTGTCCAAATATTGTATTCATGGGTCATCGGTCCTTAATAGGTGTGCAAAGTTTCAGTTTAATCTGACGTTTTGAAGTGGGTGAAAATCTCGTTCAAAGATTTAGTTACACATTACAAACATACAGGTGAAGTTTAGGAGAGCGTGTTAAATATGTGTCGATTTCATTCAGTTATTTGCGCCAATTCGTTGCAAGCTTCTCCTTTAATTCGACTTTCTGTAAGTGGTTTGAAACTGTTATTTGGCCACTCTTAAGCTCTTCCGCTACTGACATGCCGGTTTTCTTCAATAATTTCCACGATCTTATCGCAGTTTTCGAGGACAAGTCTACCTGTACAAGGTGCATCTTTCTCGCCAAAAATTTCCGGAACGGAAACTCTTTTCTTAAATTATCGCCTTAATAAAAATAAAAAAATTGTAAAATATACCGAATTTTTTCCTTATTAGCATGTTAAATATCTATCTCACAAATAAATGAACCAATCGCTAATACGTCAAGGTTATAGTAAAAAATTCTTCCATACCTTACTGGTATGGCATTGTTTTGTCAATCAAAGGAGTATTGTAAGTCTCCTCCGTTTGACTTCTATTATTATTATACCTTATTTACCGTATCGCGTAATCTAATTTTGTCTAGAAAAATTTTTAATTAACTGAAAATCTTCTAGTTTCGTTCCAGCTTTGCTGACTGGACATGGACTCATATCGTATCCAACGACCTAAAACTTATATATGCGTTTAATGTTTTAGAATTCACACAAAAATCAAATAGACGTTAAAAACGCAACAATTTCCAGTACCCTTGGTACAAAGGAATATTGAAAGAATGTCAAAGGAACAGGTGAAGGCGAATCCACCGCGATACACACTTCGGAATGGAAACTACAAAGGCAGACAGCGACTGTTGGTATTCGCTTGTAGTGTTGTCGTGTTCACTCTTGTCTTCAATACTTTAATAAATGTTGGATTGGCCGATGATGTGCTAGAAGGCACCCAGGATGGCGCCGGAACACCAAACTCCACCAATGGCGAAGACAAGGGGACTACAGTAGCATCTGGTGGTGATGCTGGCACAGGTGCTGCTTCTGGTAGCGATGGTGTCACTGGTGGTGCTAGTAGTGGTGGCAGCAGTGGTGGCCAACAAAACAACTCCAAGGACTCCGAGCCTTGGGTCGAAGGTCGCAAAGGTCATGGTACGCTTCACGAACAAATGGGCATTCCACATTTCCAACTCGTAAAGTATACCCCGTATATATCTCGTGCTAACTATACAATGAATCAGAAATCCTCCACTTTTGGCATGGATCCCGTATTCAGCATTACTCATACAATTCTAAGTAACATACTCACTGGTGATCCGACAATACCTGATGGTAAGTAAACAGATTATTTATTTATATATATTATTATAATATAGCTTTATCATGAAACTTTTGTAAGACAGTGAAATTATTTATATTCTACCCACCTTATCTGACCACTAGATATTGAATAATGCCCATACAAACTAATATTTCTTATCGACAAAATATTGTTTGTGTATCGATAAAATTATAATTACATAGACCCGTTTTCACGCAGCAATATTTCGTGCATTTCTTCTCTCGTAACACTTGTTTGAAGAGAAGGGATGCATGACGCTTACGGGGTAGCTCGTATTTCTTGTACCTTGTGTTGCGCGCTACTGTTTTGCGTTCAACTTTGTGTTCGTTCTGTTTTTTCACCGTTGCTTTATTTCGTTCGTTTTTTGCAGAGTGAGTATCGGCGAAAATTACGAGAGGTAGAATGAAATAGTGTTGCAAGCAATAGCTTGCTGCGCATAAAACAGGTTATATTTTATTACTAGCAAACCCGGCAAACGTTGTTTTGCCCACTCTAGTATGTGGTGTACGACACACTCATGTTAAAGAGTTTAAATAAATATATATAGCAGAGAGAACTCATTCGTATATTTCATACTCTTTGAAGGTATACTTGATATGAATGTGTTGTCTCTAGGTCCGGTATTCCCTCTCCAAGCATTTTTAAGAGAGAAATGTAAAGTCTATATATTTAATACTCTTTGGTTTCTACGTTTTAATGCTCGATAGTCGAATTCTCTAAATATTGTGACCAACTCAATTTTCAGATACTTCTCAAACTGTATAGATACAAATAAAATACAAAAACAAAGTAGCCTCTGAGAATTTAGTTTACCGGCAGTGCTGCTCAAGCTTTACAAAGTCGAAATCAATGAGTATTCATTCATAAAGAGATTACATTTCTCCCTTAAAAAAAGGCGTGAGAGACTTGTCAGGCACGATTAGAATCGGCACTGATTCTGTACATCAACAGCCAACCGGCTGTTCAACTTATGCTGCGTAACATATTCCTGTTGGTTTGCTTGGGTTTGCAAATGGACGTACGTCGAACTGCCGTAAAAAGGGAAAATATTCAATGATAAGTAAATTATAATATAATATTATAAAAAGATTTGGCAGTTTGACTGTACGAGAAATACGCACAGTCCACAAAGTTCGAGTCTCAATCGCGCAAAGCAAGTTTCGTCATCCCTATTTTGCGTTGTGTTCTATCCTCTTCTTTCCATGAGATCGTCAATGAAGAAAAAAACAAATGGTCTAGACTTTGTTGTTGCGTGAGCATAGCAAAAAAGAGGAATTTTTATTCCCGCACTCGCCCCACTCCACAACACAGTCATAAAGTAAATTTTCGATGCTTGTACCAAATTTATCAGAGGTCAGGCCCCGAGCGCGTGTGTCGTTGTTGAGTTCAAATTTGCGTGCACGCAAAAAATATACATATTCATTCGCGCAGGCATATCTTTTTTCTTTGCCTTTCCTTATGTTCGGCAAATAAGTCAAAAAACAATTGTCACACGCTTTGTTGTTGCGTGGTCAAAGGCAAAATTTATTTCTTTGTCTTTCCTGATATTCGCAATGCGCAGCTGGTTTGATTTCGTTTTGACATGGGACACTTGCAGTTTCTTGCTGTTTTTTCCTGGTAGTGAAGGTAAAATTAGCTTTATTCAACTTCGATATTTCGATATCTAGCGCAAAATATTGAATTTTAAATGAATTTTAGTTAACACACTTTTGGCATACGCCAAGGAAACTAAGAGCCTGTACAAATAATATTTTTCATAAAAAATCCAGCCAAACCTATACATGTTCATTTTTCGCTATTATTCCCATAACAATATCAATACAATCCAAATAAAAATGGGTGACGGGAATCAAAACAACCAAAACAAAGGTGATATACAGAAATTCCTTTTCATCCTAATTCGCGGTAAGAACACAAAATGGAGGAAGACACTGCAAGATTGGGAAATATTGCTTGCTTCGATTTTACTACAGGCACCACCCTTCTAAAATTTCTGTTTGCCTGATTCAGTAGTTAGCAGAACGAGGTTGCTACACAGCGGCCTGCACTGGTTGTTCGGTGTTATCAGAAAAGTAACATATTTTTATAGCTTCTACTTATTTGAAATCTAAATCTCAAAAAACTTAAGAGAGAAATGTAACCTCTATATGAATGAATACTCTTTGGTATACAAGATATAGGGTTTCCATTTCTCTCTTCCACATTTTTAGGAATTTTTATCCGCGTCGGCGCGATGGCGTACCTTTACATTTCTGTTATTAACATCGAATTCACAACAAATGGGCACTAGGTCACTGTGAAGTAACAATATAATGCGTTGCGGTGTATTTTTTTCTATTTTTTCTTGTGTGTGCTCTGATGATTGAATTATAATTTTATGATTATTTTTTACATATGAATAATTTTTTTACCTTTAAAATTAAATAATACTAAAAATAATTAATTATGGTAATTAATTAATAGTAAATAATCATAATAATTAGTTAATAGTAATTATTTGATTAATTAATAATTAAATAAATAATTAATTAATAATTAACGAAGTTCAATTATGCGGCTTGTGGTAAGAGTGAAATAACAGAAAAGTATCAAAAACCGTAACAACGTTGTTGTTGTATTTGGTTTTGCTCTTCTGTTGTGCTCATGCAAAGAGCGCAAAACCAAAACATTGATATAAATTATAAATTATAATTTAAGGGAAGGTGAGCTTGCATTTTCGAATATAATATTACTTGTCAGCAAAGACAAATTTTTTGGTGCAAGCGAAGCGTGGTAGTCGAGGTGACGACGTTCTGTTGTGAAACATCTTTGGTTTCGATGAATTGATATGCGCTCGTCAGTGCTATGCACACTCACACATTTTTCCTTATCTTTTGTTCGCGGGTTTCGTTTATTGATGCAAATTATTTTTTAATTTATTATTAATTATTTATCATTCACAAACTCCACATCAAGCACCTTTACAAAATTTTTTCACTGGTCCTTAGCTATTTGTAAAATAGGAAACGTTATTGTAATAGTTAGTATAGCTATTTATATAACCCCAAATCAAAAGATTGAGTATTTAATATTATTCATTCATCGATCATTGTTGAATATACCGAAGGAGGTTCTAAATTACTTAAACTTACTTAAAATTTTCATAAACTTCCACTCATATTGGCTTGAAGACTACAACGTCAACTTCAATAATAAAAAAAATTCGAAGAATTAATATCCTTTTTATTAGGTACATTTGATTTACATATTAATAATGATCCAGAGCAATTCGCAACAAAGTACTGCACTACCATTGAGGCTGTTTCTTAAAGATACATGGACAAAATTGAATCTCAAGCATACGCATCTTAATATAGTTACCATAAGCCATTAATTACCATGGTACAATATGATGAGATTTAAAAAGTTGAAAGTAGAAACCTTAACATAATGAAAGAGCATTACATAAGTAAAGTAAAGGATCACAAAAATTGACAATTGTACAGTTCTCTGAATTGTAACTTTAAGTTACACATCACGAAGTGAGAAATTAACGTTTAAGGCCACAAAAAAATCATTGTAAAAAGGCGTTCGTTCTTGACAGTATAACAATAATTTCCTCAAAATCGAAATACTAAAATCATCGATAATTTTTTCTTCCGTGCCGAATATGAGGAAAGATAGCGAAAGGAAATCATGGTTAATTTTTTTATTTTTTGCTGCGTTCGGGTATTTTCTATGTTTTATGTGAGCATTCTTATTGCTATGGATTTCTCAAATAAAATTTTATTTTGTTTTTAGAAGAAGTCGAAGGTAAGCAACACAAACGTGCCATTGTGCGCGTATGTTGTGTATGTATCGTGGGTGCATGAAATTGTGTTGGTTTGTTATTCTTTTTCTTGCGATCGACGCTAGGTTTTGCACTCGTGAAAATATTTTGCAAACACGCAGAAGCAATTGTTGTTGTGTGTGTAACTCGTGGGAATTTTTAGATATTGTTTTTTGACCTACCTAACCTTCGAAGCGCTCGGTTGTTACAAAAGTTGTCTGCCCTAGTGTGTTTTCTTAGGTTTTATTTCGCATTAGCAACTGCATTAATTTAAACCAAAGTCTAATAGTTACCTGCATACACCATATATATTGTAAATTTAAGTACATTAATACAGTGGCGTGCTCGCCCAGCACATCACCCGTAAAAATGCCCCGAAAGATGAAAAATTTTTCTGTGGCGGAATCCGCCAACACTTTGAAACTAGATGCAGGTGGCACCAAAAACAATTACATAAATTACTTTCGTCCGTTCCAGACCATCACGGACGATCTTGAAGACAATATTAGCGATATGGCAAGTGAGAGTGCAAACACTTTGTCCACTCCAAAAGTTATAGTCTCTCCTATAACTGTATTAAAAAATAACTCTACATTTATTCACGAAATGTTAAACAGCCTTCAAGTTAAATAATACAACCTTAAAACCATTTCTATTGGTATACAAATTTTTTTGAAGTGCATGATTTCTTATGATATGAATGAATTTCCAATGAATTAAAAGAGATCAATTGTGAGTTCTATTCTCACGACTCTAAAAATATGAAACCTTATAAGGCGGTACTCTCTAGTCTTGATAAATGTTTAAATGAAGAACTGAAGAAACGTTTTAATTGATTCTGGCTTGAAATGCATCGATGTAAAAACTGTGGAAAAAAAACGCGAAGTAGACTTCTTCAAAACGAATGCCGAAAAGCAAGCGCAGCGTAAACCACAATAATGTAATGAGCAACAGTAATCTAAACGGTAGTCGCCAAACCGTTTTGCCGCACAACAACGCATAAGCATAATGTGAGCGCAGCTTGTCACAACAACAATTCACTTTACGCTCAAAGCGCTACTCGTTTTGTCTCTCAAAGCTACAGAAATGCGGTGACCGGCCCGCAGCAACCGGAGATGTCCTGGCTCTTTACACTTGATGACATCAACAACCTAACTATAGAATTACTCTCAAAGTTAGGCAACTGTAAAACAAAGGCTAAACAATTTAATGTTATAACTCAATTAGCAATTAAGTATGTCTACTCAATCATATAGCTTGCTAAACTCTCTTAATGTTAAACTTGAGCTGTTAGATTTTCTTATCAAGCACACTATACATGTTTGCTTAATCTCTGAATCCTGGCTGACGCAGAAAGATCCCCTTAAGCTCAGAAATTATAGTGTATATAGAATGGATCGCAACAATGGTAGAGGGGGTGGTGTTGCGATTATTGTTAATAATAAAGTCAAACATCGGCAAATTCCCAATATTGACACTCATATAATTGAAAATGTATGTGTGGAAGTAGATTTAGGCAATAATAATTCGCTTAAATTCATTTCTACTTACTTCCCGGGTAACACTGCAAACTGCTTATGTAACTGCTGTGACACGCTAGACCGTGGTCATCAAAAGCCTATGTTCAAATCTGACCTAATTAAATATTCCCGTATTCCTGATCGGTATCTCATCGCAGGTGACCTTAACTTGAGAAGTCGGGATTGAAATTGTGCTATTGCTAATTGTTGGGGTAATGTTTTGCACAACCTGTCTGTACTAGGTAATTTCACATTGCTCTTTCCAAGTGAGCGTACCTATATACCACCTAAGCACAATTTGAAGCCCTCTACTTTATACTTGTTTCTTACGAATGTACCGAATATTTTGAGTACGCCTAACACACTTTACGACCTTTCATCTGACCATCTTCCTGTAATGGTAACGGTATCTATCAGTATTGCATTGAAACATAAAACCTACTTAAAGTTTTCTAAAGCAAACTGGAAGCGCTTTAGACGCCTGCTAACTAGTGACATTCAAACGTTGCTCTCCGGAGACAGTCTTGCCTCACCACCTGATAAAGTTCAAATTGACAACATGACAACGCTTTAATTTCAAAAATTGCGGAGGCCACCGAAAAAAGCATCCCTAGGGTACCTATCAACTGCCCAAAAATACATTTTTCTAATCACATCCGTGAACTTACAAAAATACGGAATGTCGTTCAAAGACAGTGATGCAGAACTCGTCTACCCATTTTTAAAACACGGTTGGATCACTTTAGTCGTCTTATAAAGTTTGAAATCTTTAACTTCAACAATATCAGTTGGAATGCAAAACTCAAGAAACTTGATAACCACTCGAAGTCTTTCTGGAAGGTAACCAAAGCCATTAAAAATAAAACTCAGTTTATACCATGCTTAAGTCACAAAAATGAGAGATTTGCCACGAATTAACAAAAAGCAAATCTACTAAACAAAATTTTTGAAGACAAACACAAGTTAACTGAGTCTCTTTCTGATAGTGCAACTAAAACCGCTGTCGAACATTCTTTACTTCAAATTAATGCGCTAATTCGTGAGACCTTGAGTTTTACGGAGATCACAATCTCTGAGATAAATACAATAATAAGTTCGCTCAAAACAAAAAAGGCTGCTGATCCTGATTGTATTCAAAATATTTGTATAAAAAACCTACCAAAAACGGTTAACGCTTATCTGGCTAAGTTATACAATGCATGCCTTAAGCTAGCTTATTTCCCAACTATTTGGAAGTTGGCCAAAGTCATAGCTATTCGTAAACCAGGCAAACCACCTGATTCTCCTGAAAGCTATAGGCCAATCACTCTGCTATGTTGCTTCTCAAAAATTTTTGAAAAAATTCTTAAGAAAATGCTGTACTTTCATTTTGAAGCAAACTCCATACTTCCGGCTGAGCAATTTGGCTTTAGAGCAAAACTCAGTTGTACCTATCCACTTCTAAAGCTTAAAAGTTTTGTCAAGCTTAACCTTGAAAACAAAAAATCTGTCGGCTCGCTTAAGTTAGACATTCAAGCCGCCTTCGATACCGTTTGGCATGACGGTCTACTACACAAGTTGCATATCACCAACACACCAGGTTATATAACTAAAATTATTCAAAGTTTTCTTGATGACAGAACCTTCATTACTGTTGTTAATTTCGTGTCATCAAAACCCTCGCCTATCATGGCTGGAGTGCCTGAGGGTTCAGAGATTGGGCCATTACTTTATAACATCTACACGTTTGATATTCCGCATTTCAACAACTCCGCCATCTCAATGTTTTCTGATGATACTGCAGTCTACTGTTCAAGTGAAAGTTTTAACTCTATTAAAATTAATCTGCAAACTGCTCTTAATACCTTAGCTACTTATTATCACAAGTGGAAAATCAAGTTAATCTGTGATAAAGCAAAGTCAAAAGTATCTTTTTTACTAGAAAGCGTAAGGCGTGCTCTTTACCCTCCTCAAATTTACGTCTGGTTAACCAGGACATATGCTGAGAAAATTGTGTCCGTTACCTCGGATTGTTTTTAGATACAAAAATGTTATTTAACTTACATATCAACAAATTTTATTGACAAAGTAAACAAGATGGTATTCATTTTGTATTCACTAATAAATCCTAAATCAGGCCTGTCCGTTCCAACCAAACTACTAATATATAAATCAATATTTGTACCATTAATCTTTTACGGTTCTGTTGTATGGGAAGACAAATCCACATAAACAAACTTCAAAGAATTCAAAACAAGATCTTAAAAATGATTCTATATCTGCCCTCTTTTTATTCAACCACCCGCCTTCATCAAAAAGCTAGAATCTCAACGATTAAAGACGAAATACAATTACTAAATAATAACTTCCATTCTGTAAATCACCTCACATAAATTGTCACCAAAGCTCCAGCAAGCCCACTTTAGCACTCTTATCCTTAAGTGCATGTTTATAAAATAAATTAAATAAAACCATTACATCGCAAGCCTGCGCAAACGACCATCACCAAAACTAAGTTCGCACTTAGTCTATCGGGATTGGTTGCCTAGTGTTAAGATAGTTATAAGTTTTACTCCTAACACTATTTTAAGGTTTTTTTCCCCTTTTTTTCCTTGATTATATTTACATTAACTTTAAGAAAAATTTATTTACAATATATCTTTCCTTCTCAGTAGAAGGCTTTAAATTAAGGGTCAAACTCTGTACATTATATATGATATTAGTCCTAACAAATACGAATTATTATAGGCGAAATAAATTGAAATTGAAAATTATTATTATTTTACTATTTTATTTTTCCATTATTTTACTATTTTATTTTTCCATTATTTTACTATTTTATTTCTTTATTATTTTACTATTTTATTTATTTATTATTTTACTATTTTATTTTAATTTAATTTTTTCATTTATTTGAAAGTCATTTTTCATTTTGGACCCGGTGGTGGAGTTATTTCGACTCTGCTGTTTCAGATATGTTTCTTCCTCATTTTCGTGCTTGTGTTTATGGGTTCTTTGTAAACAGAGTGTGGGTGGACATTTGCGATGACAGTGAGTGAGCTCACTTATAAATACAGCGTTTCTGTCTAATTTGTTACCTATCAATATTAACAAATGCACAAACGTACTTTGATGGCAAAACAACGTTTCCCTGGTCTAGCTAGTTTAGTTATAATTTCCTTACATAATTCTTGTACAGTAAATGTCGGGTAAATTAAGGTAGGACAAGGTGCTAAGTATTAATTGAATTGAAAAATTAGGGCGTAGTAAATAACAAAATATTTACTTTGGAATTGATCACATTTTTGTAATAAAGTTGTTTCATCTACAGCGAGTAAAAATGATGGTGTTAGAAAATTAAATATTTGACAAAATGCACTCATGCCAGTTTATTTAATTGATATATTATTATGTCTAGAAAATAGTAATTTGAAATATTTCTTCCCTGTTTCGGAATGGGCGGCCAGAAGCTAGTTCATCATATTGTCTTTTAACTTTCTTTTGTTGTTTTTCGTGAAAATTGGGGTCTATTCGAAGTCATTTCTAGAAATTTTCAATTTTGTTTTAACATCTGCTAAAGTTCTACTTGTCTCGTCTAAAACGATATCGCGCTTTTGCAAAATATTTGATACATGAGTTCACAAAGCAATATGAACTCGAAATGTAATATTTTTGTTTTAATACATTCTGCTTCGCAACGCTCATCATTCTTACTGGAAGTCTTCTGCTGAATGCGCCCAATGTAAACTTATTTTAGAACGGTGTAAGTTCCTATAATAAATAAAATAATATTAAAGGTACCTCATCGGTAGTGTCAGTTCGCATCGTTCGAAGTTTGATGGTCAGGGTCCAAAAAATTAAAAATCAACTAATGAACTAGGATATAACTTTTTGGAACGCCGTTCTTGGAGGTCGAGGAGCCCTTTAAGCTTATGTGCCCCGGGGCACTGCCCCGCCTTAGGCTACTTTAGGGCTAGATCGCTACGTCACTGGGTATGAAGGGTATTACTACACCTCGACATAACCGAGGTAAAGTTATTTGTCAAGGCTAATCTCAATTTGTGTTATTTTGTGTGTTCTTCCACTCAGGTTACATTACACTTGACAGCTCTAACAATTTGAAACTAGGAGAAAAGGCTCAAAATAATAATTGGGCTCCCTTGTTGGGTGAATACTGGGTTCTGTTGGTGTTCGTATTACTAATGCTGATATTGATCATTATCATGCCATTTATCGCGTAAGTGTTCTATGCTTTCAAATTTGCTTTGTCTAATCCTAATTGCTCATGTGTACATTACAGGGTTTGCTATTGTTGCTTCTGCTGTCACAGACGCTGTGGTCGTCATTGTCCGCCTTGTGATGAGAAGCCCGACGCACGACGTCGCTGCTGTTACGGTTTCTTGCTACTACTTCTGATCATCGGCATTCTGTAAGCTACCCAAAAGGATTCTGTTATTAGCCTCATGGCTTTCTTACTCAATTTAACCTCAATTTACATATCAGCTTTGGTGTGATTATTGCATTCGCTAACAATAAATTGTTGGATCAAGGTTTCTCGGAATCTTCGCGAGCCTTGCGAAGTGGTAGTGAAGATACTTGTAAGTTCTTAGATCACACCGGGAACCATATCAAACATTTGTACATGAATAATTATCAAGAGTTAGAGACTCAATTAACCAATGAACTGAACAGTAAGTCAAAACTCCATAAATAGAGTCATAAGACAAACTCTAACGTTTTATTGTATTTAAGATGCTCATCGCCATATATTTCTGGACCTCTCGGAGGTGTCCAAAGCGAATGCTCTGAATGACTTGGTGCGCATATTTGAGAACATGCCAAAGGCAATAGAAAAGATGAAGGAAGTGGATCAACTTGAGAAGGAAGCGCGTTTCTTTGCGGCTCAGTTGAGAGATGGTAAGCACGATATGGCTATTCAATTTCCACGGAACCCTAATTCACTTTGATTCATTTGTCTAGCGTTGCGCGGCGTTAAACGCGACTTGAACTACATTCGTGGTAGTGCTTGTCGTGATCAGTACTGTCAGAATTTCTTAGAAATTCACAACATAGAGTATTTGGATCTTGGTTGTACTCATTATGATTTAGTAAGTAAAAAATAAGTGATATACTTTTTTTATCTAAAGATATTCAAATATTGATTTATTATTGCACAAAATATTTCAGGTTCCCAATACTACACACTATGTTGAGGTCATGAAAGATATTATAAAAAGCAAGTATGATGAGATTCCGCAACACGGTTTAGTTGGGCTTGACGAAATCAGCAATAAAATCAAGGAGCAGATGAAGAAAATGGTGCCTCCATTAATCCAGGATGTACGCGAAGGATGTAAGTTTCAAAAATGTTAGATTACAAATTAACTATGACTGATTGTTTTTCTCAAACATTTTCAATTATACAGTCGATGCTATGCGCGACCAGGCTGACTCCATGCGTAATATGGTCGATGGTTTCATTAGCGACATTCAACGCCATAGCTTGCGTTCCACAAAGTTATTCGACGATATCTACGCCGAATTCGGTAATTTGAGATTTTTGATCAATATGATTGTGTGCTGTGTATTGCTAGTGGTAAGTTAAACGTATTTGGCTTTTGAATGGCATATAGTACTTTAATTAATTTATTTTATCCATTTTAGATTTTGATATGCTTGATTGTGGCCTTGTGTTGCGGTTGCTGTGGCTCGCGTCCGCGTGGTTATCGCGAAGATTGTTGCAATAAAGGTGCTGGCGCCAGTTGTCTCCTAATGTAAATATAAAAAGAGAATCGATATCGTAGTATTTTACTCACTTATCCTTCTCACTTCTTGTAGCGCAATGTTCTTCATATTCCTGACTTTTTCCATCATTGCACTCATCGGTTTATTCTACTTCATTTTTGGGTTATTGGCGTACCAAGGCGCGTGTGCGCCAATAAGGTAAGCCATATACTATAACCAATCACAGTCGGCAATAACAATACGACTTTAATCTATTGCAGAGATCAAAACAAGAATGCCATATTCAACAAGATCGATCGTTCATTGGATCTAACAAGATTTATATCACGTGATCAACTCGAACAGGAAGAGGAGAAACCCTTGCCACCTATACGACTCTCAGATACGATAACGGCTTGTAAATCGAATCAAAGTATTTACGGTGTTATGCATATGAATTCACTCTACAACACCAGAAATGCTCGCCTGCAGAAGGTGCTCCGTGATCTCGACGATGACATTGAGGAAAAAGCCAAATTCGATACGGACTTGTCGACAGTTTCAATAATTCCGGAAGCGGACATTACCACACTTAACGAGATGCGTGATGGCAATTTATCAGACTACCACAGTGATGAATACAAAAAGAGCATATGTAAAGAGTTTGTTCAAATATCATTGCCAAGTCTGGCGACAGCCTGTCATGATTTGGCCATGACTTTACGATTTGACACATACCCAAGCGCAAGAATTATGCTCTTAAATCAAGAATTGCATCTGAAAACATATCAGAACAATTTACTCACTCCGCTCAAGGAGAAAGTGGACAAGATCCATGAACTTGTTGATGAAATCGATGGATTGATACTGCACAACAATTTAAACTTTAAAAATTCCATCGACGAGCTACTAAAATCGATTCAAGGCTCTGAGAAATTTATACGTGAGCGTGGTGCAAAATTCGTAAGTGAACTTGCCTCCAATATGAGCATGTACGTTATTGACGAGGTCGAGAGATATCGGAGTA
Source organism: Cacoxenus indagator (assembly GCA_035041755.1). Lineage (NCBI taxonomy): Eukaryota > Metazoa > Arthropoda > Insecta > Diptera > Drosophilidae > Cacoxenus > Cacoxenus indagator. The sequence goes on from JAWNKX010001108.1 coordinate 166,625, forward strand.
TGTTGGTACGCGACTCGGAACAAAATGTCGGCCGCTGTGAACCGCTCGCTAGGGTCTATGACAGTGGTGTGGATTTGGTTTGCAGTCGATTGGCTGATCCAATGGTAAAGCAAAAATGAGTGTGATTTTATCAAACTTATAACATTTTTAATGTCATCTTCATCACACATCTTTATTAGAATGGTTACTGGTTTGGAGTGCTGCTCTGCTGCTTGCTTTTCTTGCCAACATTGTGGGTTGCACACAAATTACAGTGTCTCTATAAGAAAATAGATCCGTGTGCTGCGACTGTGACTGAAGGGTAAGTTTAAGTGACCAGCATTCTTTTCATTCAGTACTTTGGTTTTTTCGATTTCCTATCGCTATCCATATTACTTTATGCCAATACCGCTTGGGCTTCCCACTGTGTATATTTATGGTGAAATCTATTTGTAGTTGCCCTGAGTGCACTGGCGCACCGGGTCCAATTGTAATGCCGCCTATTCTGGTGTGTTGCGGCGGCACATACGAAACATGTGTTTGCAATGCTCAAAGTAGGGTCAATACCAGCATACCGCCGGGCACTCAACCGAGGGACGGAGAAGCGGTTTGTCCATGTCCCACAAATGATGAACAGTGTTACAAAACTTTGGATGACATTAACGCCCAACAGAGAAATATTTTCAATTCGTTGACACAAAGTATTGAGAAGAGCAAACTGGATTGAAGCATTACTGCATGTAGCTCCATATGAAGATGATTTTATTGTGCACTCAAAACTCCTTCTGCTCATTTGAGTTGGAAAAAACAAAAAATCGACAATTCTTGAAAAATATATATTACACGAGTATATGTTTTAGACCCATGGTCTAAATAAATAAAACATTTCTAAGTATGCAAATGGTATACTTTTATATCAACCTCTCTCTCTCTCTTTCTCTCTGTCTCTCCGCGATATTTTAATTCATACATACTGCATTGTATTTATTACTTAATTTCTCCTCTCCTTTTTGATACACATAACAAACTTCAGTGAATATCTCTACGATGCTTACAACGAGCGCGATCACTATCCTATGGCCAGGTAAGTCTTCATTATTCTTTTTAATCATAAACTCATTTACCACTTTCATTGACTTTGTAGTGGGCCTAAGAAACGCCGCAAAGGTCACGAACGCCGACGTGAATATGAATACTACGATGACGCCTCCCCAGGGATGTCTTCCCACGTGGCAGTTGGCGGTATGCGTGATTCGCGCTACAAGGACATGGCGCCTCAGTAAGTTGCAATAAAACTAACAAACTTCGCAGAGTAGTATTGCATCAATCAATAAAACTCGATTTAGGATTTTCATTGGTTTCAACATTTCTGTGACAATATTTTTTTAGGTTTTAAGCTTTAGGTTGATTTTTAGTTAGTCTTTAATTATGTGAATTAAGTTTGATTTATTTAGAGCTAAAATTTGAGTTATTGATACAGGGCCAAAAGCACTGGCGGCAGATGGTTTCTTTTAAGTGTAGAAAGCTTCTAAGACGAGTATTTTTGACAATTAAATTTTTCGATTTTTTTTTAAATAGGGCTTTTATGAGAATGGTTTGTGTGTTTTTATATTTGTGCCAAAGATGTTTTTTGTCTCTAAGGGCACTAAGTTTGCTGCTCCACCATACTATGGTGTCTGTGGTATAGATAAGTTACCTGCACTAGGAATTGATCTTTAACGACACATTTAAGTCGTTCGGGGGGGGTAAAATTAAAGTTAAAGTTAGCGTGATCGATCTTGTATTTTATATTAGTTTTTTCAGTTGTAGAATGGGTATGATGTTTTGTTAATATGGGGAAATTGTCGATTCCGTGTAGCCCTGAGGCAATGCTCCAACGGAAAGGGGTAGCAGTGTCGCTCAGAGTTACATCGGCATTTGTTAATGAGCTGTGTGTTGATAAGTGGGTGGCAGACCTGTGATTAAGTAAAGCAAGGTTCGATTTCAGAATCACTTCTTCAGTTTGGAGACCCCTGGCGTTCCGCGAGTTGGATCCCAAATCCCCGACTAATAGTATACGGCATTTGTATTGGTGGATGATGTAATATCTGGGTTAAGTTCATTAACTGAAATTAAGAGTTCATGGTAGTTATTGAAGTATCCGTTCATATGCCATTGTAAAATGAGAAGGGGCATTGAAATTACGAAGTAAGGCAGATATATGCAAGAATTGTGTGTTATTATTTATTAATTAAAAGTAAATGTTCATAGAGTGGTTTGACTTGTTTTTGAGATTGTGTAAAGAAGAGAAGAAAATATTTTGTATTTGAAGTCGATTGTGGTGTGTGTTTAGAGTGTGGAATGTGCAGGAAGAGTCTGATTAAGTCGAAAAGTAGTATGCGAGTTAACATCGCACTTTTTTCTGGTTTTGCAGGTTGGGAGTGGTATGAAGAACGGGCAGGGAGTAGGAAGAGGGAAAGGTGATTGTGTTGTTATTAGGATTTTCGATGATTTATTTATTTATTTATTTTTAAATAGCGTTATCGCTTTGGTTGTTGTTTGTGCTTTGCTGTGTTCCGTTGTTTGTTAATTTTGTCTTAGCGTTATCGTTTTGTTCGTTGTCTGTTGCTTTGTAAAGTTGTTTTGCGCGAACATAGTGCATTTGTTGGTTGTTTTTCGCATAGGCGTGAGGTGGCTGGGTGTCCCTTCGAACAATTTACGCACTTAGTTGGGGTACATTGCTCAGGAGAGTGTGAAGGGAGGTAGCAGTTAAGCATACAGGAGGGTTCTTGTGGTGCTTAGCGATGTGGCCAAGCAGCTGGCACGATTTACACCTCATGGGATCGGGTACATATTCCCGAACTTTAACCGAATACCAAGATACATCAATCTTCGATGGTAGGTGGTAAAGCTCAAAAATGAGCAGTACGAAACCGCTGAGTTTTGAGACACCATCGACATTTTTCATAAATTTATAAATAACCGTTACTTTTTGTATGCTGAGTTCTTTGATGATCTCGTTATCAGAAACAGTAGCCAGGTATGGAGCATAGTCGTCCCTTTGACGAAGTTAAGTGTCTCATATAGCTTACAAGATACCCCGCAGTTTCCAGTTAATTTTTTGGTGCCAATCAACTTGAGAGCGTCGGATCGCGTCTTCACCAATACCACTAAATTGCTATCACGAACGTTGGAGATTAACACGATGTTTTTGGATGGAACTAGAGGGGGATGGGACGATTGGGCAGATATGGAAGAAAGTTCAGAAGAGTAAGTGGGTAAAGGTTGAGAAGCAGTAGAACAAGTTGGTGGGGAATGACAAGAAAGAGGTTGTGTTGACGAAGAAGGAATAAGTGGGGTTGTGGTAGGCGCAAGATTGTGAGGGGATAATGGCGGCAGTTGTACTGGATTAGCCGTTGGAGTCGAGTCAAAAGAATACTCTATAAACATTTTTGCCACAGCATCAAACTCTGAGGCGAGCTCAGTGAATAGCTTTTTAAGTTTGTGGTATTTATTTCGCATTCGGCGGTACATCATTGAGAAGTGCCCTTGGTATTTGAAGCAGGTGGGGCAAGACCACTTGATGCCACCAGACGCAGGTTTAGCCGTACCGTAAAGTCGGTCATGGTCACGACCAGTCAACCCAGCGCACTTAAGGTGGGCGATGTTATCGCACATCCAACAAGAGACCCTTCTACACAAAATGAATAAATGAAATGAATATAAATAAAAAAAGAAGTAAATTCAAAAAATAAATAAAAAATGAAAGAAAAATAATTTTTAAAAATTTTTCTTTTGGATAAATTTATAAAAGTTTAAAAATTATTGAATATATCAAATAAATAAGCAAAAATAAAATAAATAAATATAATAATAATAATGAACATGAAAGTGAAAATTTTTAAAATTGATTTTCAAAATTTATTTGTGAGTATCAACACCAAAGAGTATTCATTCATATAGAGGTTACATTTCTCTCAAAAGCTTTTTGAGCTTTTTTCAAATAAGTAGAAGCTATAAGAATATGTTACTTTTCTGCTATTAACATCGAAGTAGCAGCGCAGGCCGCTGTTTAGCAACGTCATTCTGCTAATCACTGAACGCGAATTCTTGGCGCGAATTAGCTTGAAAAGGAGTTTCTGTATATCACCTTTGTTTTGGTTGTTTTGATTGCCGTCACCCATTTTTATTTGGATTATATTGATATTGTTGTGGGAATGATAGCGAAAAAAGACCATGTATAGGTTTGACGCGATTTTTTTATGAATGAGGAACATGATTTTTGTTATTGCAATTCCCACCGGGGAATTGTATACGGATGAAATGAGCCATACACCACAAATAAAGTCACTTAAAACAAAACACCGGAAAGAATATAAATAAAAGTAAAGATCGAAAACGACAATAGACAAATCAATGACCAAATGCTAGTCAAACTGCGGAGCAGATGTAAAACAAACACGTCTGTTAAGCACAAACACAACACCTCTCCAATTTTGAATAAATCAAATTTTTGTTTCAAAATCCACAAAAAAACTGCGGAGATTTTTATATGACTCAATGTGATTGTTATATGACTTAATGATTGTTAAAATGCTAATTTCAATTAGTTGAAGGTTTGCGTTGTTGATCGAATTTTTTAATACATTAAAATTCGCTAACGATATCGAAAATGTGTAATCTCAGCATTGAAGAATTCAAACAGCTAGAAGGAACTATGCAATTAACAAAACACAAAATTTTAACAATTTGAAAATGTAATACTCTCCTTCCACCAATTGAGAGAGACTGTTCGCTACAGTGAAACAAGGTTCGAGTTTTTACGGTACCTTATGACACTCTGTATCCGCTACTCTCCTAGTTCTGCTGGTCTAATTTCCATATTTTTTGGAAATTCCTCTTTTGTGCCATGTTCCTCAAATACTAGGTTGTTCAAAAAGTTTTGGGGTTCGATAAGAAATACACAATTTTATGGTTTGAAATACACTTTATTATTCAGTATAGTCTCCCTGAATCGACAATCGATACTAAATGGCTTGTAAACAAAGAATGAACCTATCTATCTATCTATTATCGAACCGCAAAAGTTATTGAACAGCCTAATTTATAGCTGAATTGCTGTTAAGCATTAAGAAAATAAGCTTCAGTTCTTTAGTGGGATACAGTATTTCCATAAGTATGGGGTATAAAGAAATAATTCAACATTTTGATACACATATGCATACACAGGGTAGGCCATAATATCATATAATTTGGTTTAATTAGATTTGATTAATCATTTATTATGATTATGGTATCGCGTAAATGGTCACGCTGAGCTTGAATGTCATTGTTAGCGTATTCCATTGTATTTGTCAATGTTTTGGTAGCTATTTAATGGCGGATGTTGGTCTAAGGTCCTTGGCTTGTTAATGTAAACCTTCGATAACAAGTACTTTAAGAGAAAAAAGTCCGGCGGATCAAAATCAGGCGAACGCGGAAGCGAGTCAAAACGATAACTTTTTGATATCGAGCGACTGGGGAACAATGGCTTTAGTAAATCGATTGTGGTTCGAGCTGTGTGAGGTGGTGCGTCGACTTGTTGAGACGAGAAGTGCTCCATACCACTTTCATAAAAAATCGGCATAACAAATCTGTTATCTTAACTCGATTTAACGGTTGTTGTGTTTGCACTGCCGTCTTCGAAAAATAACGGCCAGATGATTATAGCCGCATTAATAACGCAGCACACTGAAACTTTTGCGTCATAAAGAGGCACCTCTTCAATAATTTGATGATTTTCGATGGCGTTCTGCTTTATTGTGGTTTTTGACGGCGCATTTTTCACTTTTGCATTTCTTCTTTACGCATGTTGAGTTTTCTCAATATAGAAGTTATTTTGAAAGTGAAGCTCAACAATTTCAGTTAATTACAGTGGTGTGTACTGCTCGTTAGCGAAAATCTCTTCAGAATGACGCTGTATCAGATGTTTCTTGTCATAGTTACAGCGTTGCTAGATTGATCCACTTAATATGGCCCACCGAGTATATTGTTTCTTGAGGTACTGGAGAACTGTGAATATGGTGAAAATACCCGTCTTGAAGGTACACATCAACCGAGGGTTGAGGTAATATTTAAGAGATTGCCACAAAGAATTAATTTAAGAATTGCTCCAATATGACAAACTAATGTAAGTAAGTCAACGAAACTTAGGGCGGATGAAGGCTCGATAATAATGATATTAGGAAAAGAATGTACCCTATTTTCGAAATTTATTCAATAAGGATTGCGTTGTCCAATTTAGGTAAAATATGTCTCGTTTGTTCAATGACTTGTTGCCAGTTTGAGGATAGCTTCAAATTTTCTCTGGCGTAAAAGCGTTGGTCTCTAAAGCTAAAAAACTCATCCAATCGATTTTCGCAGTTCTCAATTGAACAGGTGATAGTAGTTTGATGCCACATCCGGCGGATGCATTAAAACTTCCCAACCAAGTTCCCTGAGTTTCCGAGGTGCCATTGTTCATGTGTTCGGTCTAGCGTTGTCCTGTTGAAAAACAATATTTTTTCTGTTGCTTCCTTTGCAATCTTTAGCTTTAAACGGTCTAATTGTAGACAATAGAGGCCCGAGCCTCTTTTAAAATCCTGCTTTATGTGAGTAGTTTAGAACTGTTTTTCTCCCAATCCTAAGCTCTTGGGCGATGCTTCGGCTACAGAGATGCCGATCTGACTCAATCTTTTTCACGATATTATCGCAATTTTCGACCACAAATCTCCCTATACGAGGTGCATTTATCTCTGTGGTTCCTGCCGGCCCACTCAGAAATGGGTATTAGTCTGTGCTTCGAGGGTCCCTTCATCGAGTTATTACAAAGAGTCTAACAATGTTCTCAACCTCATAGCATAGGCCTCAGCTGACTCCAATGTGGGTAAGTCTATTGGTAATAGTCCCTTAAGACCAGGGCAGCATCCTCCGATACAGTGCGAAATACGCTGACTACTCTGAGCGATCTTAGATGGTAGATAGTCTCAAAGCGTCGACTGTATGTGGCCTTTTCCATTGCTTTGACCCAGACTGCTGCTTCGTAGAGCATTATTGGTTTTGTGACGAGCGTGATGAGCAGCCTGAGTCCTTGCTTTGGTACCCGCCACTTCAGCATTAATAACGATAGGACGACCTTGTGGCCATTCCTGTTGCATACCCTATGCGTTCCTCGAAGTAAAGCCTACAGTGCGCGTTCGCCCACCAAGATGGACCAGTGACCTCTTATACGATATCATCGTGTTGTGTTTCTGATTTCATAACAAAAAAAAACGGCAAAAAAGACTGATCCTGAGGTGGACACGCTACCCTACGGTATGACCGATGAGTATTGGTTGAAGGCTTCTCAAGGTAGTCATCACCATTGCTGCCCGCATTTATTATAGATAGTCGGCAGCACCCTCTATGGGGTAGCCAGATCTCGTGTAGCATGTTCGAATCTCCCACAGATAAGCACGTCGTGCTCAGGGCCGATTTTCCCGTCCACATAGAATGTGCATAGTGGGGAGTCCTCGTGGCCATATCTATTCAGATAGCTGCGAAAACAGTTTAGGTGTGAGGTACAAAAACCATCTTAGCCGCACAAAGCGTTGCATCGCAGGGACTAGTGGATGAGTCAGCCCCACCAGGTGCCTGGGCTCGTGAGAGCTCGCGCTGTCGTTCAGCTTAAACCTGGGGCACTGGTCCAGGACATCAGCATCTTCCATGATGCCTTCTAGGTACCATTTGCACTCGGGTAAATAGTCATGAAGAAAGCAGCCATGGCCACTTGAAAGTTGTGTTGGTAGAAATTGACGCTGCTATGCTTCTTAAGCAACTACATCAGGTAGGAATTAGCCAGTATGTGTCCTTTTACTGAGGTATTCCCTTTTTTTGCACCATTCCATGCTACGGAATCTTGCCAGTTCGCGCACCGCTTTCCGATCTGCTAGGGAGTGCGTGCCCGATTACTGCTCTACCTAAATGTTGAGCGTCTCCTTGCCACAAGAGTGGTCCTTGAACCGACCCTTAGAAGACGCCGCATGTGACCCGATGTTCCTTAGAACCTTGTGCCGTAGATCAAAATTCTGTATCTACGGTAGCTACTCGCAATGGCTAGGAGGTAGCCCAAATGCCTCCAAGGCTTCCCTTATACAGTTTTGAGCCTGGCTGCTGGGCTCTGCAATCTGTACTGAGCTGTGGCATTAACGAATGTGTATTTCTGTATTTCTGTGTATTTCTGTATTTCTGGCTTTGAATAAATGAATGACCAAATTTTTGTACAACCGAACAAGTAAACAAGCTAACTTACTTAATTACCAGGACTAACAAGCAACTAAAAATGGCTAAGGTTGTCTGTTGTAATAATATGTTTTTTATATTTATTCTACGAAACTTACAACAAAAAATGTTCTTAACTTCACTTTGCTCTTTCCCTCTTCTCTCAACTCAGACACTGGGACAGCGAGCCGCCAAGATATCACAACCCGCCGATGGCACCGCCCGCCTCCGAATACGAACGGCCACCACCATACTACTACCCAGGCGCTTCAGAACAGGATTAATTACTTGTGATCGAGCTGCATTTCTAAGGTGAACTGCAAGGAAACTTAAGAAAGGATATAAGAAACGAGAAGCCGCAGTTTGATAAGAATGTGAAATAAAGTTATTGAAAAATGCTCGAAAAAGAAAGCATTAAAAAGGACGAAAAACAAGCTTTAAAATGCGAGTGACCCAAATTTTCTTAAGTTTATTTAACAGTTGCTTGTGTAAAAGAAAAAATGAAACAAAAAGTTGAGTAATTAGAAAGACTGTATTTTTAGTTAGGTTTAATTGTGACCCAATTCCCTGTGAATTAATTTGAAATTAAAATTTTGTTTTCAAATTTATTTAAAAATTCTACAAGTAGCAACAAAGCTAGGCAACCAATTTGTGAGCCTAACAATTTGGGATAAAACGCGATGAACAGTTCAGAGGTAAAATTAAAGTGAGATTACCAAAATACGTAGAAGAAACAAATATTTAAAGTTGATATTTGAAGTGTTGCCAAAAAATTGAGTTAATGAAACGAATATTAAATTAGGAAACAGTAAAATGCATTTAATTAACAATATTTTTAAAACAATCAAGGAAACTTATACTTAGCCACGGCCTGAAAAAGATTGGAGATGGATTTGGATGGACGCATTTTTAAAAACAAAAAGAAAACAAAAAAAAATATAAAAGTTGAAAATTTCAATGTAGTATAGAGTAAAACTTTGTCTCTGCCTGATGAGAGGCACAGATGAACAACTTCATGAATGCTGGCGCCCGAAGTAGTTCAATTTGATCTGCAAACGCGGATAAAAATAAATTAATAAAAATAACTTTTAATGAAGCCAATTTAAAGATTCCAAATAAATATATAATGGAAAGGTTTATGTAAGCGAAAATTTAAGAGCGCCAATAGTTTTTCATCATCAACAAAACAGCATAACATAAATGAAGATACTTCAGGTTTGGTAGCTTCTTGGAAGGTTTAGGTGAACAAGTAAAATCTGGTGTGCATGAATTGTAGATTTGAATTTTTCAATAAAAAAGTAATAATACGTAAAATTACGCAATTGTATAACGAAATATTTATGTGTATTTTGTGTGTAAATCAACAATTACAAAAAGAACGGCACCATCTTTGAATAGCAACATTAAGAATGTTAACGTCGATTGCTAACTGCCATTTTAATTTAGCAAAATTGATATGCATTTATTTTATTAGTCAAATGCAACAAATCGCATTTTATACATAAAAAAGAACCCAAACAAGATGCAAAACATATAAATCAGTCAAGTATTTACATACTCTTGTATTTTTTCTATTGAGATTAAAATATGAGTGCAAAAACAAAGATTTTCTAAAACCTAAAAAAATAAGAAGATTAAATAACAAAAATAACAAAATATATTCATAAAAACGCGATGTTTATATAACAGAAGAGAAAATACAGAGAACAGTAAAAATGAAAAACACATAAATACTTCAAATTCTTTAGAACATTACATTATTATAAAAATAAATATAGAAAGCCAAGCGACATGACGTCAAGCTTGATCCGGTCAAGTTGGCAAGGCACAAAGTTTCTCATAATTAACACAGAATTAAAAGCTAATAATTATAATGGATTATAGATATAACGAATCGAAGTAAATTATCAAGACATTTGAAGCTGAAAACTTCAGCTTAAAATTGATGAGATGTGAAATTTGATTAAACTCAAATCAATAATAATTAATAACGTTTTAAGAACCTAAATAAACAATTAAAATTATACCAATGTAATGAAATTAAACTATAATTGTTACCAGTTTGTCAGCCCGATTGAAGCTTTAATCATTGGCATTTATCCCTCTAATAGTGAATTGTAGGTACTGTGCTAGATTTGCTTTTTAAGTCGGTTTCGAGATCGTGTACAGTTCAGACAAACTTGCAATCTCGAACGGTCCACTGCAGGAACTCGTAAGTTGGAAGTTTCAATTTATGGAGCAATTTCCCATTTTACCAATGAAAATTTACTGGCTTTAAATTTGTGAAAATATTACCCACTTCGTTTGGCATTATGGCTTGAAATCTAGAGGAATTAATGCGCATTTGAGATTCTTTCATACAAATTAGTCAAATATATACGACGGGGTCTATAAAAGAACATATGGGTAAATTAATTTTCGCTCTTCGAAATTAAAAGACCTTCAAACAAAATAAATTTTTTTTTATATTATATTTAAGTGGATAACATTAACCACCGACTTAACGGGTGTAAAACATTGGGTTGATAAAAGTTGAATATTAGAAGATGACTTAAAGTCACTAATTTATATTTAAAAGGTGTTTTATCGGAAAAAAATGTATGTCCTCTTTGTCTTGAGGACAAAGTATTTGTAGCCAGAGCGGAGCCTGTCTCAGAAGCAGTACCCCATAGGGGAATACCATAACTCAGCAATTTTAGCAATATGACTTAAATTTAATATAATAATCAGGGGTGTCACAGAAAACTCAGTTTTTGGCTTCGGGAGTTTTGTAAATCTCTTGGCAATGCCGTAGGTGTTACAGAATTTTGAGAGTTTTCGTTTGTTCGAAACATTTTTATCCAATACTCAAGCCGTTAACGGTTGGGGTGATATTCCTGTCGAAGGAAGCGTGCACTGCGACCAATTTAGATCTTATATATCCTATACCCTGGGTAAGCCAATAGAGCCTCTACCTTTTAAAGGGTAGAAAGTTCTTTGTCGAAGAGTTTCTAATCAGAACAGGTGACACAGAGTCTTGTTTCAGGAAATTCAGACGAAGTTTGGTCAACGCCGGACTCTCGCACAGAAGGTGAATACTTGTTTCTACGTAAACAGAGTGTATACTCTTGGGGGAATTGAGGCGATGGTTACCGGTTAAGTAGCCCACAAGCAGTCTTAGGTCCGATCTACCAAGATCTAAATTTGGTGGGATGTTTCCGGGGCAGATGAGCAGTTTGGCTTAACGGAGGTCCCCACTGTGTGCCTAAAGGTATAGGAGGATAACTGAAGCATTCCTCGATAAATGACTGCCGTTGCCCAAATAATAACGATATAGGGTTCACGGCCGATGAATCTGGAGAGGACCCAGTTCTCGTCACTTCATTAGCAGCGTCATTACCCTCGACGATTTGGGGGGAATCAAATCAGTCCTTTACACTTCTGGATGAAAATTTCCAGGACGTAAGTGCCTTGATCGCCGCTTGACTATCTGCAAAATAGATATATTTTGTGCTCTTGGTCCCTTTGCCAGGAGGTTGCGTGCACATATGTCTATGGCGTGGATCTCTGTTTGGAATACAGTGGGCCATTTGCCCGTGGCAATGGAGATCCTTGTATTTGGTCCGAAAATCCCGGTCCGGTATCCGTTTCCATTCTAGAACCATCCGTGAACCATGTGTTTTCACTGGGTTACCGCCTTCCCAATCAGCTCTGTTTGGGAGGAGAGCCGTAAAGCGCCGGCCGAAGCGCAATTCCGTGGTGATATGGTCTGTTATGGTGCAGATTGAGATCCCAGGGACTACGCTTAGTATTTCCTATTAGTGCCTTTGAAAGGCAAGTCAGATTTTAGTTGAATGTTCAAAGCACTAGTTGCGGCTGACCTAACAAAAATATGTAAAGGAGTGAGTCAAATGATCGTCTCTATGGCAGCCGTTGGGCAGGTTCGCATGGCTCCGGCCATAGCGAGGCATGCAAGCCGCTTGAGCTTGTTGTATTGCCGTATGGCTGTTGACTGAAGCATCTTAGGCCACCATATGAGAACCGCATAGGTGACGACGGCTCTAACTACCATTGGTGTATAACCAGATGATCAGTTTTGGCGATAGACCCCATGTTTTACCATAGAACCATCTACAAGCCCACATGGCTCAGGTGGCTTTGTTGGGTTTTAAGATGGGCACTCCAATTCAGGCTTTTATCCAGAAGTACCCCTAGATATTTGACGTCATTGGGATGTTCAATTACAGCACCGTTCAACCAAACTGGACCAATGTCCAGTTAATACCCCTTTGAGAAGGGTACGAATACTACCTTTTGTGGATTAATGCTGGGACCCTCTCTGTTGCACCATTTGTTGGAGACCTGGCGGGCGGAGCACATTACGTCCGAGATAGTTCGTTCGAATCTCCCCGCCACAATAATGGCTGGGTCATATGCGTTTCCTACTATCTCATAACCAAGTGAGCTCATCTTAGCCAAAAGATCGTTAATGACGAGGGACCAGAGTAGCGGTGAGAGAATTCCGCCTTGTGGACAACCCTTAATAGCTCTTATGCAAACGGTGGTATTGCCCAACGAGGACGATATTTCGCGCTGTTTTAGCGAAGGCTACTGTACGATTATGTATATTCCTATAGCCCAGTGATTTAGTTATAGAATCATAGCCGATATTGTCGAAAGCTCCTTCCACATCTAGGAATGTACACAATGCAACTTCTTTCGACTGGAGTCAGGTTTCAATCTTACCGACGAGGTGATGAAAGACAGCTTCGATTGATTTGCCCTTCATATAGGCATATTGATTCCTGTGAAGAGAAATCGTTTTTCCTGATTTTTTCAATATTGTTGCCTGATATGGTGCTCGACTAATCTTTCCATAGTCTTTAAGATGAAGGAAGTTAGATATATTAGTCTGTATGATTTGGGTAGTTCCATAGGTCGATTGGCTTGCTTGGGTATAAAAACGACTGTCACATTCCTTTATGACTGTGGTATGAATCCCAAAGTGAAACTAGCGCGAAAGAGACCAATTAGTGGTCGGATGATTGTGTCGAGGCAATTTTGCAGCAGGTCTTGGAAAATGCCATCACCGTCCGATGCCTAAAGGGCTGGAATTAGGAGATAGCCCAGCGTAGTTTGTCTTCGTCAAAGATGACGCCAGAAAGGCTGCTAGCCCAGCGTCCCGAGATTCTTGGGTCAGAGGAGGGTGGTAGCAGCGAATTTGAAGTGGTGATAGAACCAGGAAAGTGAACCAGAAGTAGATACTCTAGGGTTTCTTGCCGACTGATCGTAAAATGACCATATTGACTTTTTAGCAAACCTATGCCATTTGACGGGGTCTTAGCTAACACTTTTTGCAGACGGGCTGCTTCGGAATTTTTCCAATTCTTCACAGTCAGAGCCTGCACCATGTCAAGCGCTTGGCTCGTCTAATGTGTGTGTTATAATCGGTGAGCGCGACCTTATATTCGCCCCACTGACCAGAGTATTTAATTCTGTTGAATAGTTTTTTTACTATCTGTCTTTTCGTTGAGAGCACTTCATTCCACCACGGGACTTTACGTCTGCTATGCGTGGTGCGTTTTGTGTTGCTCTGCTTAAAATACTATATAAGCACCTGGTTGATTTGTTCAGCTGCATCATCCAGCTCGTATGTAGAGCTGATGCTGTCAGCTTTATCTCCGATAATGGTTCCAGTCTGTCTTCTTTGGGGATTGGGGACCGAAGTTGTGAGCTGTCGGGGATGTCAAAACGGATGTGCATATGATCCGACAGCGAGGCTTCCTCAGAGACATGGCAGTCTCATATGGAGTGACTTGTAGCCTTGCTAGCAAGGGTGACGTGAAGTTCCTCCTGCCGGGAAGCGGTGGCAAAGGTTAGTTTGCACCACCTGTTTGCTATATCTAAATCTGAGATCATAATATAGTTAAGTAGGTAGTCACGCCTTGTGTTGATGTCACTGCTGCCCCAGATTGTATGGTTGGCATTAGCATCACAACCGATAATCATTTGTCAACTTGTCCGGCAACAAGCGTCTGGACTTCCAGTGTTGGGATGTTCGCGTTGTACGCAGGGAAGGAGGCTGAAGCAAGGACAATTTCCTGCTAGCATGTTGCCGTAGAAACCTCCACGATGATCGCTGTAAGGTCTCTATCTATAAATTGGTTTAGTGGGGTGTAATTGATACTATTATCAACTAAGATAGCCGTGCGAGGGGTTTCTCCCTAATGCTAATCCACGAATGAGGCTACCTGTCACCCTAGGTTCCTGTGTTAGCGCGAAGGTGAATTTGTTTTCGGCGAATAGTCTGCATAGAGTGGCCGACGCCCATATAGCTCGATGCAGATTCGCCTGAAGGACTTTAATTTTAATTTATGTCCTTCTTCAGGGAGCGCAATACCAGGCCGCTACCACCAGCGCCCTTGGTGACTCCCTGCCTCAGCGAACACGGGTTGGAAGCCGGCCTTGGCCTAGTACCTCACACCTTTCCGGATGTAGATGACGAGGCAGAGAGTGGTGATCCGCTCCGTGAGATCGGCCATGCGGCTGACGGTTTAACTAGATTAACATCCTGACCAACTGGATTTGGGGCGGGGCCACCACCGCTCGGTGGGTCAGCGGGTCGTGGGTCGTGGAGGTGGAGGATGAGACCGCCTCGATGGTGGACAACCCTGGGGTTGTGGGTGAAATCTCGGGGGCCACAATTGTCGGCGCGATCGTCGTATGCTTGGCGGTGGTGAAGGGTTCTAAACCCACCTATTTCGGCCCAGGCGCCGCTTCTTTGGTCGCAGCGTGGATCTTAGCAGCAGGGGGCACCCGCTTCACAGCAGCTGCAGCAGTCCCTCCATCTTCCAATGAGGCGCTACCGAGCTGATGTTGATTGGAGTTGCCTTTCAGCATCAGCTTGATGTGGCCAAAGCGGTAGGCGATGATGCCCTTACGTGAGGCCAGAGTTTTGTAAGTGTCATCATCAATGGCTAGGAGGTGTAATTGGTGGCCATTTGACACAGGGTGCATCACCTTCCATGAAGCCGTTTCCTGGAGGGAGTTCTGGGAGGCTATGAAGGCAAAGACCCTCTCGTTGCTGAGATTTTCGCTATGCGGGAAATAGCCATGAATTACGTGCATCTACGGGAAGTGCTCTTCATCGACAAGTTCGTTGTCCATAGAGCACTTCTGTTTTATGCGACCCAGGTTGTTCCTCAACCATGTCACTGTGGACATCGTGGAACAAGTTATCTGTAGCCGGCCGTTTCGGGGGACACATCCCGCGAATTCTGGTCTGAGGTTGTCATCCGGTTTCTCGATAACAACCTCCAAGATAGCCACTTACAGCAGTGCCATATGCTCAGCAGTAAGGGGTTTCTTTGATGGGCTGGATGGGATAAACCCAAGTTGACGCTGCTTGCTACCCGGTTGTAGGGAGCTTTATCTGACTCCACATGAGTCCGCCTGGCTTTCTTGGTATTGTTCATACCGGGCTATTGCTCCTCGGAACATTTTATTTTGGTGTTATTCTCCACACTTTTGGAAAGTGGAAAGTACCCACTGTTTAACGCGGGCTTGAAGTGCCTGCGCTCTTTGGTGGTTAGGCGTACAAAGGCTGGTCCTTTGTCCAAATGAAGTTGGTGCAGTTGGCAACTTCCTCCGTGGCCCCGGATATTTGCGAAGGGAGGCTTGAGGCAGACACCATTGTACGTTTTGACTCCGAATCCGAGGACATGGATTGCTCCGACATGGTCGTCAAACCGCAGTTTGGTGCCCTCGCCGAAGAAGCAGCTGACTCACCCTCACCTAATAGATTTTGGGTAGGTGGCCGATTCACGACCTCTTGTCCGTGGCCAATGGCTTCGAGTTGAGGAGTGTTGACCGGCACCACTTTGGCTGCAGAGCTGGTGTTGGCCAAATCCGTAAAGGTATGGCCAGCGGATGATGCATTTAGAGCTGCATCGCACTCATTTAAGGTTTTGGTGTGTATCATATTTGGTCCCACGAGTGGTCGGCAGTGCCCGTTACCGCGGTAGGTCTAATTGAAATTGGAGGGCGACAGGTATCCAGAGTCCGCATACTAAAGATCAGGCACCCTCCTGACCATGCATCCCTTGGGATACGCTGTTCCAGCGTGGATAAGGATGTTTGATTTAAGAGAGTGGCACTTCTCTCTGCCAGACTACCATTAGCTAGTATCCGAGGCAGAGACACGACCTTGCCTCGAATCTGTTTCTAGCCGCCCCCACGGAGAGGGTGTAGTTGCACTACCAGCAGTGTTCACAGTTACGGCACGAATACCAGTGTGTTTCGTGTTTGTCCCCCTGTGAACCTGACGGCTCGGTGGCCACTCTTCTAAAATTTGTTATTCCTTGTTATTCATTAATACCTTTGATATAAAAATGTATCTGCCATTACAGAACAAGAAATAAAATTCTTACAATTGTACTGTGGCGACTCAAGTTAAGCTAACTTTGCCCAATCTGGCAACACGGCACCGCGCAAGCTAATGCTGACACCCAGATGGATATTCTAATGACTCTTAGGACCTTGCATTAATTTTTGTTATTTTTGCAATGCAAGAAGGCATTTATTTAGAAAAATTTGTACAATATAGTATGTATTATTCGAAATATTTTTCATTATAGTCAATAGACTATACCACCTTTGTGGCAACCTGGCAATACCGTGTCCTGGCGCTTTCCTCTCCCGAAAACATCCGCAGTCATTTCACGACCTCAATCATACCCATAATTATGATTTCTTATAAAACAGATTACCAGACATTAGACAAAATGTTAGACTTGTAAGTCTATATATATAAATAAAAATATATTAGGTTTAGTAAAAATACGTTTGTGGAAGGTCAGCGGCCTTTGAACATGATCGCTTGAGTTGGATACTCTCGTATTTGATCCATTTTTCATCGCCCGTAATGATTCGCTTCAAAAATGGTTGCATTTCGTTACGTTGCAGCAGCATTTCACTGATGTTTATTCCGTCAATTACATTTCTTTGCGTTAGTTCATGTGGCACCCAAACATCGAACTTCCTTGAGTAGCCTGCTCTTTTTATATGATTCCAAACTATCATATGGTTGATGTAGTGCCTCCGCTTTCTCCTAATAGCTTCCGTGCCGGTCTTGCACCATCAGTTGTAAAATTTCATCGACTTTTTCAGTGATAGGCTGACCAGTGCGAGGTGCGTCTTTTACATCGAAATTTCCGGAGCGGAACTTAGCAAACCACTCTTGGGTCCTGTGTTCTCTCACAGCATTCTCAGTATGCCTCCCGGTTGCTCCCATTACAGCCGAGAAAGTCTCAGCACATATTAAAGGGTTGAACACTAAAAAGGCATCAGGTGATGCCTTTTTAGAAGGCAATGCCGCTAAAAGCTGTGCTATTTCTTTTCCTCATTTTTAACTCAGTGCTGAGATTGGGATATGTGCCGAAACAGTGGAAGAAGGCGAGAATGTGCATGATTCATAAGGTCGGCAAGAGCCCTTACACCTTAGATTCCTACAGGCCAATTAGCCTGCTACCCACTATAGCAAAGTTGTTTGAACGCTGTTTGCTGACACGGATCCTTGACTTAAAAAAGGTAAAGTAAATAGTTCCTTCCTTTCAATTTGGCTTTCGTAAATCTCACGGAACTCCAGAGCAGCTGAATAGGGTGGTTAACTTTATTCTCGAAGGATTTGAGGCTAAGGAGTACGTGGTGGCAGCGTATCTTGACATAAAGCAGGCTTTCGACCGAGTTTGGCATGACGAGCTGCTTGGTAAGCTCAAGAATCTCTTGCCGCCTCAACTATGGTTAATCGTGCGCAGCTACCTTGAGAATAGGACCTTCTCAGTAGTACTGGATGGTGTGGAATCTAGCATCAAGACGATTTGCGCAGGTGTCCCCCAGGGTAGCGTTTTGGGGCCTACACTCTATACCCTGTTCACGCCACTGGGTCAGAAATACCACTGAAGGGTCCTCTAGATCTGATCATTGCCACGTTTGCAGATGATACGGCCATCCTCGTCAGAAACAAGTGCATTTAAGAAGCCACGTACTCACTGCAGCAATACCTGCATATTTTTGAAAACTGGACACGACGTTGGAACATTTGCATTAATAAAAACAAATGTGCCAATGTGACGTACGCCTTAAGGCCGGATTTCTGTCCGGGAGTTCTCATTGGAAACCAGCTGCTGGAACACCATTCAGCTTACAAATACCTGGGTGTGTATTTGGATAGGCGGCTAACGTTCAAGACGCATATTTCAAGTATCACGAAATCCTTAAGACATAGGATTGGTAAATTGCATTGGCTCTTAACAAGCAGGAATAAATTGTCCTTGGGAAATAAGGTGAGCATTTACAAAACCATAATTGCTCCTGCTTGGCGATACGGTTTGCAGGTGTATGGCTTAGCAGCGAGGTCAAGACATTGCGAATGCTTACTGGTGCCCCTTGGTTCATGCGAACGGCGGACCTTGAAAACGACTTATAAGTACCGAAAATTGGCGATGTGATAAATCGTCAGGCCAAAAAATATATAAAGAGGTTAAAAAATCATCCAAATAAACTATCAAGGCGCCTTCTAAAACGACGCAGAATGGGAGGAGTTAGGGTGGCGAGACGGCTGAGAAGATCGCACCCTGCCGATCTCCGTAATAGATCCTTTTAATACACAATACTATATCCCTACTTATCATTTAAGTTGTTTTGTTAATTTTTGTATACACAATTAAATTGAAGTTGTTCTAATAATAACAGAAAAATTAAATATAAAGGAAAAAGAAAAAAGCATTCTCAGCGTGAACTGCACAAATTCTCCGGCATGTTTTTGCAGCGTTTTTCCCTTTTTTATAGTAAAAAAACATCACAGAGCGTATTTGTTCAAATATTTCACTCATATTCAAATCAATATAACTCTTAACACGAGGAACGAACAGTTGTGTAAGCTGTCTTCCCAAAAAATGTAGCCTGAATTGTCACCTTTCAAAGACAGGCTCGTTTGACACAATCAGATTAGTGTTGCCAGATTTATGGACTAAACACCATCTAGTCGAAAACCGTGGAGTCTTTTATGTGACCTATTACATTGCTTTTACCCTATTATCAAATTTTATAATTTTATTTTTATTTAATAAAGTTTGCGTTGTCCGAATTGCCATTTTGAATATAGCTCAAAACTCTCTTCTCGCAAAAGCTCAGGTCCTTGCTGCCGAAACACTTAGCCAATCAATTTTTGCAGTCCAAAAATTTTTGTAATGCGAAGAAAAAGGTGGTAGTCACTTGGTGCCAGATCCGGTCTATACGGTGGATGCATTAAAAATTCCCAACCAAGCTCCCTGAGTTTCCAGCGAGCCATTACTGACGTGTGCCGTCTAGCGTTGTCCTGGTGAAAAGCCACAGCTTTTCTATTGGCCTATTCTGGTCGACTCTTGGCAAACGCTACCATGAAACAGTCCAATTGTTGAAGCAGCTCATGGGCTTCCTTCCTGACTGTTAAAGTGTTTTTTGCTACCATTCCTGTGACACCCAAACATAGAGATGCTTTTTAAGTCCAGCTTTGTAAGTGCTTTTCTTTTAGCTTTTATTTTTTGGCCAATCTTAAGCAATTGGGCGATACTTTGGCTGATGTTTTCCACGAGTTTTTCACAATTTTCGACCACGATTTGCATCTTTCACGTCAAAATTTCCGGAACGGAATCATCGAAACCAAAATTGCGCATAATTAGCTAGGACAGTATCGGGGCTATAAACATTGTTTACAACTTCAGTTACATTGCTTGCATTTTTGCCATTATAAAAATAAAAATAAAAATACAATATACCGAATTATTACCTTATTGGCATCCATGTTTACCACAATTTATCTCACCAATGAATAAACCAACAAAAATTGGCGTAGTTATCTTTTTAGAGTGGAATCTCATCTTTATAATCAGCCCAAGTGTGGGTTAGTGTGAACAATACTTTACGAATAATAACATACAAAAAATGACCAATTAAAGAGTAATATATTTCTTTTTACTCAACCTTATATATCTGTGGCAACAAGTCAAAGTAGCTTTTATCTACAGTGGAACTCACGAAAACGCGTAAAGGCCTTGTCATTTTTCAATGCAAAAATGCATCAACCAACGGTTAGAAATCCAAAATTCACTCAATTCGTTTGGTAGCCTTTTCCCTCTTTTTGGATCTTTCCCATCGCATTTAAACGTCTGTAAACAGTTGATTCATCAACTGCTAGCTGTCTGCAAGTTGCTTCAGAGTTTAAGCCTAGTCTCCGTCCAATAAGTCTTGCAGTTCATTATCCTCAAATTTTTTTGGTGGTCCAGGCCGTTTTTTGTCATTGACATCAAAAGCACCACTTTTAAATCGTTAGAGCCAAAACCGACAATTGGAATATGACGGAGAAGCATCTGCATTCGTTTTAAAAAGTATTTGATGAGCTTCGGCCCTAAATAAAAAATGAAAACAGTGGAACAGTAGAATGCCGAAAGTGTAATTTGAGCGTTGATGGTTAGGGTCAATATACATTAAATAACTTAATACCACTAAATAGGAAGCTGCTATAGAATTAGAAAGCTGTTTGCCACTGTTTTCACTGATATTTCGAATTTTGAGCATTAGATATCACTGACCAGAGTTAATGTAAGCTCCTAATGGTAATACATATTAGTGTAAAGTAAATAAAGTTAAGCGTTATAACCAAGACTAATTGTCTGGTTACTATATTGGAAGCCCCGCGTTTATTACACACAACATACACAATATATATAATATATATATATAAAATGGCTGATTATCACGAAAGCCCAATTGCGCAACCACCAGTTTTGAGGGATTTACAAAAGTTATCATAACTAAGGCGAAATCGCATCGGACGATCTCGCCGGTTCATTTCTATTAAGGTGTCAAAGCCACAACAAAGCATAACATCACATCTAGTCGTTATTCCGACTTCCCATATCACCAACTCTTCATCATCAACGACATATCGAACGGTGTCTAAAGGGGAGTACATAAGCAAACCGATTTGTTCATTTTTCTCTCTTCACCGCGCTTGCCATTCCATTCCACCAGTCCTTACATGCACGTCTCACATCGCCGACTCTTCATCATCCGACAAATCAAGTTCTATTATTTTACTAACGTAGTAAATAATTCAAACAAAAAGCTATTTATTTGTACTTAAAATTTTTTTCAGTTCGCTTGTCTTCACTTTAAACCACCGACAACTTAATCATTCTCAACTTTGTACTTCGGATAACTTGACTCTACTTATGGCCAGTTTGGAAGTATTAAAAAGACTTTCAAGCATTCATAGGAGTATCACCCGAATTCACAGTACCATCGACCCAAGTATCAGGGCTGAGAGCATTACGTCTGGGGAGCTTATTTATACTTATTTCCATCGTGATGGACAAGGAGAAAGTGGAACGAATCACTAGATTTAGATTAGCCAATGTGGAGTAGCTGAGTCAAGTTGTCGAACGACCCCGCCAATTTTTGGAATTAGTGAGTAAATCTCCATCATTCGCAAGTGCACTGTCAAGTCGACTAGTCGTCTCCTTTCGCTTTCCTAATTTAACAACACAAAAAACTAAATCAAGAGACAAGATAATAAATTTTTTCTTATTTCTTCTTATCTCAAGATGCCGGTTGAACGCAGTCCCCGACTGCGGGCAGCACGCAAAAACAAAATCATTCATCAAGGAACAGCATGAGCGTACCCCACGCTCAAACAGCTGTCCGCATAAGTAACAACAACGACTCACACCAAACCTCACTTCCCGTTAATTTCGAGAGAGCGCGTTCTTGCTCTTCCGCAATACATCAAACAGCTACACACTCACAAAGTGAAAACAATAACGGATCATCAATCCAAACAAATACAACCTCTCGCTCTACTGCTCAATTAACTGTCAGCTGTTCCATGGCAGGAGCTAATATGCAGCCTCTGCCGTGGAGTGCACAATGCGCTTCACCAACGACGCTACTCTCCTCGTTCCAACCAACAACAACAACAAAAACCACAACGCAGACATCAGCTGCTATCTCACTAATTACAACAACCACCACGTCATCTCTCTCAGCTACCATGCCAATTTGCTCCCTCTCTTCGGCAACAACATTGATCAGAGAAAAGACATCAAACACGCAAGTACAAACTTCAACCAAACAAAACCCACAAGAGTCAAAAATAAAACGCAACCGTAGTAAGCTCTCTCCCAACAACACTTCCGAACAAAATAGCAATAGTAAAAAAAGAAGGAAAAAAACTCAAATACAAACGACAACACAAACAAAACTGCAAAAGTACTGGCTGAGCGCGCCTAATACAAATAACAGGTTCGAACTCCTCTCACAAGACGAAACGGCTGAAGACGGCAGTGGTACAGAAGCAAATTCTAATGCGCCAAATCAACCTCGACCATCTACTAAAATTCACAAGCCACCACCAATATACGTACAGGACGTAGAACAAATTAACGTACTAAACAAAGCTCTGAAAAACACAAAACAAAACTAAGTTTTAAAAACACTTAAAAACAACGAAGTATGCGTACAGGCAAATGACTGGTCGAACTACTCGGCGGTGGTTATGATGCTTAGAGATAACCATACTAAATACTACACTTTTAAGCCGAAAGAGGAGCGGGGATTCAAACAGTACTTAGGAATATGCACTACGTTATGCACTACGCCACTGACCTTGACGAACTTAAGAACGAGCTATTGGAACTAGGCCACGACGTTATTAATATACACATCGTACAACAAAAACTGACAAAGAAATCACTGCCGCTATTTTTCATTGAACTAAAAGCCAAGCAAATAATAGAGAAATCTTTAATATCACCACACTCCTATATACCAAAGTCATCTCTAAGCCACCAAACCACAAACGCACGGTAGCTCAGTGCTCAAAAATATGGTCACACAAGGAATTTCTGCACCACAGACCCGATTTGTGTAAAATGCGCCGGCAAGCAGAAGACTATTGATTGTAAATTAATAGGTGCCGATCAAATTAAATGCGCTTTCTGTGGTGGCTCACACACAGCCAACTACAAGGTCTATAAACATCTAGAAGTTCAAAGATTTCCTTCTTTCAGAGAGAAAAACATTAAAAAGGATTACCATCTGGCAGTAGAACAGACATCAAACAAAGTTAAAATTGGAATAACGTACGCCAAAACAGCAGCAAGATCAGATACAACCACAACAAAAATGTGAGGAATACAACAAAAACGAAACCAACAAAACCAAGACTAGTAAAATTACAGAAAAAAAGACTGAATTTTCAAACGATTTGGCGGAAATAAGAGATATAATAAAACAACTAGCGCAACAAATGAGTATTATGATGAACATCATGACAGTACTATTGACAAAACTAGACAACAAGAATGGACACTAAAATAAAAATTTTAACTTGGAATGCAAACGGATTAAAAAATCACTTGGATGAACTACAGCTTTTCCTACACAACAACTACATTGACATTGCTTTGATATCATAAACACACTATACAAGTAGCCAGCACATGAACATACATGGATACAACATGTACCACACAAGCCATCCCGACGGTGCAGGACACGGTGGGACTCCTATCATTATTAAACAAAACATTAAACATACTGCTTACATTCCAAGAAACCTATATCCAGTCGACAAGCATACAAATCTTCGACTCATCCGGACCACTAAGAATAACAGCCGTGTACAGCCCACCAAAACACAATATCTCACAGTCGCAATACCTTGACTTCTTAAAAACTCTCGGACAACGCTTTATAGCTGCAGGCGACTACAATGCGAAGCATACAGACTGGGGCTCCAGAATATCAAACAAGAAAGGTAAAAACCTACAGGGTGCACTGCTGTTAGCAAAAGCTAAACATCTTAGTACCGGTGAACCCACGTATTGGCCAACAGACAAAAATAAAAAGCCAGACCTCATTGACTTTTATATACTCAAAGACATAGACTTAAATAAATGTGTTATAACCTCAAGGCTGGAACTATCGTCAGACCATACACCTATACTAATAGAACTTAATTCAGTTGAAGTAAATACAACCAATTCTTAACTATTGCATAACAACAAAACTGACTGGGATACCTATCGCGACTACATTAACATAAACTTAAATACAAGCATTCCACTGAGATCACCCGACAACGATACACACCCCCTACGCTCCGCAAATTGATATGTACAAAAAGAAAACTGAAAAAAGCATGGACCATTTTCAGATCCCCCGATGCGAAAAATAAATATAACGAGGAATCAAAGAAATTAGAAAATATCTCCAAAATCACAAAAAATACGAAATCACGAAGTATTTACAGAGGCTAACTCCGACAAGCTTTACCGACTACTCCCTGTGGAAAGCTACAAAAAAACTGACAAATAAAACAATACACCAGGCACCTATAAAAATGGACAATGGATCATGGGCAGTAACGAATCTAGACAAGACGACAGTTCTAGCGAATTATTATGAAAAAATATTTGCTGATGAAACACTCAACGAACATGACTGTCATATAAACTCGACAGTCACTCCCCAGCCAACTCGCCTTAAAAAAACATGCACAAATGAAATACTCAAATGTATACAGCACGACATAAAGCCCGAAAAAGCACCCGGATATGACAAAATTGACGGAAAACTTTTAAGGGAGCTACCACTTCAAGCAGTGGTATACATACGTAATATTTTCAACGCGATAATTAGATTAAATTACTTTCCTAAAGTATGGAAAGTGGCTGAAGTCATTGCAATTCCAAAACCTGGTAAAGACGTATATAATCCAGCATCATATAGACCAATTAGCTTACTTCCAGTGTTGTCAAGAATATTCGAGAAGCTCCTGTGCCAGCGACTGTTACCTATTATAGAACGCAAACATATAATATCTGACCACCAATTTGGCATTAGACGAAAACACTCGACCATACAACACATCCATCCTGTGACTCATAAAATTGTAAACGATCTTGACGACAAAAAGTTCTGCATAGGAGTTTTTCTAGATGTAGAAAAGGCATTCGACAAAGTTTGGCACAAAGGACTAATCAGCAAATTGCGCTATATATTTCCGCATAACGTTCTACAGATATTAGTATACTATATCACAGAAAGACATTTTTTCGTTAGGTACTCAGATGAATATTCCACATTAAGAAAAATCAAAACAGGAGTACCACAAGGAAGTGTACTAGGACCGTTATTATACACTATCTTTACAGCGGACATACCATCACCAAATGACGACGCTTCAATGATAGCCACATTTGCTGATGACACTATAATACTTAGTGCACATAGACAAGTAAACATAGCAACATTCAAACTACAACAGCATCTGGATACTACCCTAAGGTGGTTTGAAAAGTGGCAAATAAAAGTAAATAATACCAAAACAGTACATGTTATATATACAACTAAAACTAAATTCACACCACCTCGTATAACGATTGACGGAGCTGACGTAAAAATTGAAAATGTAGCCAAATACCTAGGATTATATATTGACAACAAACTCAACTGGAAATACCATATACTTAAAAAACGGGATCAAATCAAGCTGAGCATTAGTCAATTATATTGGCTGCTCAAATCAAAGTTAACATTAGAAAACAAAATACTGATCTACAAAGCTATTATAAGACCAATCTGGACGTACGGAGCACAAATCTGGGGAACGGCCAAAAAATCAAATACAGACATAATACAAAGACAACAATCAAAAATCATTCGTATGATCACCAAGGCTGGGTGGTATATAACTAACAATGATCTGCATCGTGATCTTAATATTCCAACAGTAACAGAGGAGATTACAAAAATAAGTCGTATCTACCAGACCAAGCTTACCCAACACCCAAATGTTGGTGTCAACCTACTACCAATACAGGAACTACAATGCAGACACAGGTTACAGAGGACAAGGCCAGTGGATCTGGTTGAATAAATTCGAAGCTATATATATATATATCTCAATACCTCTTTCTTTTTTTCTTTGTTTTTGTTTAATGTGTTTATTTTTGTATTTTATATTCTTATTACATTTATGTTTGCTTTACTATATTTTGCTCTATAATTGTATTAATTTAATTTAAATGTATATTATTTTTGTTACTATTTTGATTTTTTTCCCCTACATCCTTACAAAAATAAAAAACTTTTGTGATCTGCTCACATAAATTAGTTACAACCCTAAAATAACGTTTAAACTATGTACTACTAATAGTCTTAATAATAAGTAAAGATGTAATAATATGTACACGACATATGGGAAATAAAAAATAAATATAAAAAAAAATTGTCACTGAAGATTGTGACAAGTTCCTTGATCTGCGCCATCATCTTCTAGCTCCCTCTGTGCTACTCCAGAGTGGGTGACGCATTAAATGGCACCTACTCGTCAGTAAGGTCGGCTTGCTTGGGCACATAAACATTTTAAGCCCCGCCCTCCACCCCGCATGTGGTTCTTTGGCGAAGGGGGAGTCTTACATAAGCCCTGCCGTGTAGGCAAGAGTGTGCGATTCCTACCCACTAACCATTAACCACCGATCATGATGCCCAGGTATCTGATGGATCGTTTTGATGTTATCGATACTCCATCAACGTTAATTGTAGTTGCTTCAACTGCTTTGCGACTATACTGATCAGGACTGCTTCGGTTTTTTGCTTGGCTATCATAAGTCCGACTGAGCTAATCCTGATTGACTACGATGCTGCTGCATGCTTGTCTCTCCGGCGTCTCGAATGTCCTTGGCAACCGTGACTAGGTTAATGTCATCCGTAAAGCCTACCAGTGTTGTGCTATATGGCAGGGAGACTCTTAGTATACCATCGTACATCACGTTCGAGAGCGACTGCCTGCGTCAGTATCGCAGAAGCGTGTTCGGCCGTCAAAGTAGCTCGAGATTATCGCCTAAAGATGTGATGGCATATTAAGCAGTGGCAGTTCAAACTTGCCATGTTGAATGTGTTTTTAATATCCAGCCTCACCACGAGGCAGTATTTTTTATCGCATCATTTCCAACGCTTGCCCTCAATGGCTATGGCGGTAACAGTTCGGATGGCGTCCGTCGTGGAGTGTCTTTTCCGGAAGACATGCTGTCGCTCGATAGGGCACAAGTTTCTTTAACTGCGTGTTTTAAGAGTGTGAAATTGCTTTTCTCGAGCACTTTTCCAATTGAGAATTTATTTTTTATTATTATTTTCCCAAAAGAAGAGTACAATGTCTATTATAGAAAAATAAATCGACTAATTGTACAGATTAATATTTAGGACAAGTGGGTGAATTTTAATTTTACAATCAGTTTGTAAAGTAGTGTTGTGACTGGAATTTAACAATACATGTATTTTAACAATAAATAAACAATTAAAGATAACACCAATTAACAATGAGTAAGTAATGTAATGAAGTGATGTGTTATGTGAGGTCCACTGGTCTCACCCTTTTTAGCCTACGTTGCCGAGTTAGTTCATCTAATGGTAATGTATTCACACCATCGTTGGAATGCTGGGAAAGTTTGGTTTGGTATTTTCTGCTTAAATTGATTATTTCCTCATCTACTGTCGCAATTCTTAGGTCTCGATGAAGGTCCGTGTTGGTGATATACCATTGGGCTTTGGTGATGGTGCGAATAATTTTTGATGCCTCTGGATTAACTTTATATTTAATTTTTTGGCAACTCACCATATTGCGGCTCCATATGTCCAAATTGGTTTAATAATTGTCTTATAGATTAGGAGCTTGTTTTCAAATGAAATGTTTGAATTTTGGTTTGAGCAGCCAGTGCAATTGTCTAACTTTCATTTTGACTTGGTCACGCTTTTTTTGTATATGGTGTTTCCAGTTTAGTTTACTGTATCCTAAGTACTTGGCTCCTTTAATGAATGGAATGGTTACGTCGTCTCCGTCAATATTTATATGGATTGGTGTGAATCTAGTCTTAGTAGTGTATATAACTTGTACTGTTTTGTTTTTGTTTATTTTAATATGCCATTTTCTAAGCCAGTCAAAGTCTACTTGCAACATGGATGTTGCAGTATTAATGTTTTTGTGAGCATTTAGGAGTATTGTGTCATCGGCGAAAGTTGCAATAATCGACGACTTGTGAGTGGGGCATGGTATATCTGCTGTGTATAGGGTATATAATAAAGGTCCTAGCACACTTCCCTGTGGAACTCCTGAATTTATTTCTCTAATGGTTGAGTATTCGTCTGAGTATTTAACTAAGAGGTATCTACCTGTGATATATGATATTAATAGATGTGCTAGGTTTTGAGGGAATATATTGTTAAGTTTTCCTTTGAGTCCTTTATGCCAAACCTTGTCAAAAGCTTTTCCACGTCCAAGAAGAGTCCAATACAAAATTTATTATCCTCAATGTCATTTAGAATTTTGTGCGTAACTCTGTGCACTTGTTGTATCGTTGAGTGACTTCTTCGGAGTCACGAATGTCCAGGTTCTTTGTTATTAAAAATCTATCAAGTCAGGCGTTTTATTAATGCCTGTTGGCCAATATGTTGGTTCGCCTGTACACAAGTGTTTAGAGTTTGTGAACTGCATAGCGCTGAGGAGATTTTTGCCTTTTTTGTTCATTAGCCTCGATCCCCACATAGTGTGTTTCGCGTTGTAATCACCGGCTGTAATGAAGCGTTGTCCAAGAGAGTTGAGGAAATTTATATATTGTGTGTCTGTAATATTATGCTTTGGTGGGCTATATACAGCAGATATTATGAGTGGTCCTACGAATTTGAATGTTCGTCGCTTGTATGTAGTTGTGCAGATAAGGCACAAGCTCGTCGTGCTTTATGCACTGCTTGATAATTATGGCTGTTCCACCGTGCGCTGTGCCATCGGTATGGTTTGTGGTATACACTTTGTACCCTCTAACTTGTATGAAGTGTTTATTTGTGCAATGTGTCTCCGAGATTAGGGCTATGTCACTGCTGTTGTCATGAAGAAGTATTTGTAGTTCGTCAATATGGTTTTTCAGTCCGTTTGCATTCCAAGTTATGATCCTTAATTTAGTTTCCATTTTGTTTGTCCATCTTCAATATGAGAATTGTTATGACGTTTATCATATTTGTGACTTGTTGAAACAATTGTTTCATCAGGTCTTTCATCTCAGTAATGTCAGTATTTATGTCAATGCGTCTACTTATGTATTCATTGGTTGGATTCGTGAGTTGTTCCATCTTATTCTTTTCGCCATTATTGTTGTCATTCTTATCATTAGCTACTTGAGCGTACGATAAACCGGTCTTAATTTTGTTTAAGTTTTGAATCTCGATTGGAGCTATTGCTACTGTCTCAGCCGGAACTTGGTGGCTAGTTTCTCTAAGGGATGGAAATCTTTTTATTTTCAGTGCCTTGTATATCTCACAACCTTTGTAGTTTGCAGTGTGTGCAGCACCGCACAATGCATATTTTATTTGACCGTTGGCTTCAATTTTGCAGTCGATTGTTTTGTGTTTACCGGCGCATTTGACGCAGATCGGGTCTCTGGTGCAGAAATTTCTCGTGTGGCCGTATTTTTGACAATTTGAGCATTGCGATATTATGCGTTTATGGTGTGGTGGCTCAAATATGACTTTGGTACATAGGAGTGTTGTAATATTAAAGATTTCTCTATTATTTGCTTTGGCTTTTAGTTCAATGAAAAATAGCGGCAGTGGTTTCTTTGTCAGTTTTTTTTGTACTTTGTGTATATTAAAAACGTCGAGGCCTAGTTCCAATAGCTCGTTCTTAAGTTCGTCAAGGTCAGTGGCGTAGTGCATATTCCTAAGTACTGTTTGAATCCCCGCTCCTCTTTCGGCTTAAAGGTGTAGTATTTAGTATGGTTATCTCTAAGCATCTTAACCACCGCCGAGTAGTTCGACCAGTCATTTGTCTGTACGCATACTTCGTTGTTTTTAAGTGTTTTTAAAATGTAGTTTTGTTGTATTGTGTTATTAAGAGCTTTGTTTAGTACGTTGATTTGTTCTACGTCCTGTACGTATATTGGTGGTGGCTTGTGTATTTTAGTAGGTGGTCGAGGTTGATTTGGCGCATTAGAATTTGCTTCTGTACCACTGCCGTCTTCAGCCGTTTCGTCTTGTGAGAGGAGTTCGAACCTGTTATTAGTGTTAGGCGCGAGAGAGAGTGGAGAGTGGAGAGTGGCGTCGTTGGTGAAGCGCATTGTGCACTCCACGGCAGAGGCTGCATATTACCTGCTGCCATGGAACAGCTGACAGTTAGTTGAGTGGTAGAGCGAGAGGCTGCGTTTGTTTGGATTGATGATCCGTTATTGTTTTCTCTTTGGGAGTGTGTAGCTGTTTGATGTATTGCGGGAGAGCAAGAACGCGCTCTCTCGAAATTAGCGGGAAGTGAGGCTTGGTGAGAGTCACTGATGTTGATGCTGTTGTTTGAACACCTTGTTGATGTGCCAAGGTATTCGTTATTGTTATTTATGCGGACAGCTGTTTGAGCGTGGGGTACGCTCATGCTGTTTTTTGACGGATGATTTTGTTTTTGCGTGCTGGGCGCAGTCGGGGGACTGCGTTCAACAGGCATCTTTGAGATAAGAACAATTGATTATCTTGTCCCTTGATTTACTTTTTGTATTGTTAAATTCGGAGAGCGAAAGGAGACGACTAGTCGACTAGTGCACTTGCGAGTGACAGTGACAATAGAGAATAATAGCATCAACCAGGCGATGCGAGATAAAATATCTTCTCTTGCGTCAATCCACAAGAAAATAATGCAGTTCTGTCATACATCATAAGAGGACTAGAGACTCCAAAACAGGATGTAACCCATACCGGTGAAAAAGGCTAAAACGCTAGACGTAGTTCAATCCAATCCAATCCAGAACTCTTAAACCTCAAGAACCGTACTCCACAGTGTCCCTGGCAGTAAAATTTAGGTTTATCAGAAGGAAACGGAGTGGAAGAAGGTGAAAAAGGCTGCCACAGCTAAAAAGAACAAAATCCAGGGCTCGACCGGATGCACTGGTCATTGATGGACGGGAAGTCATATAGCGAAGTGGTCCAATTGATGAAGCGAAACGCGGAATGTAAAGATGTTAGAAATAACGTCACAGCTGCATGCAAGGAGTAGTTCGAAATAGACGTAAGAAAAGAAAACATCAGGGTCATTCACCCAGCATATGCCGGCACCCAACTGGCTATCCTAAGCCTTAAAACTGCCAGGATTAAAATAAGATGGACTCGTCCTTTAGATGCATTGAAGTTGGACACATAGCTAGGGCATGCAAGAGCCTAGTGGACAGAAGTAACTGCTGTCTCAGATGCGGTGAGGATGGACATGTGGTCAAAAACTGCAACCGCAAGCAGCGGTGTCTCTGCGAGACAGCTGCAAGGATCTTATGTCGTCCTCACACTTATAAGCCCGTCTTTGTACAACTCATCCAATTGGACATTGAATGGTCTTTATAATGCAAGCGATCACCAGGACATTCTCAATGAGGTCATCGGAGACAACAACATACCCAGGAGACTTCACTACCCGGTTAGGAGGGGCTACCGAGAGTCTACACTCAACTACCCAGCTTTCTGTACTGTCCTTCGGACGCCAGAAGTAGTTGGATCTGGCGAAAAACTGGCTCACAAGTCTATGAGTGCCATCAAAGTTTGTCAGTCAACCTCTCTGTAAAAATATTTTTTCTAAAAGGATGAGAGAATTTAGCATAGCCAAGTGGTTGAATAGCTTAACAAACTCCGAGGAAACAAAACGCTTCGTTATGTTTGAGTTAGGGACTATATAATAATCAAACTGAAACATGTCGTAAACCGAGGTCCAATGCCAAAGTTTTAGAGCAATCCGAAGTCTCGATCGATCGATTCTGGCGATTGAAATGATTCACTCTCACAAAAAAATAGAAACGGTGCCGGCCTAGTACAGTACGTGACAGTTTTAAGGCATAGGGTCTACATTACCTTCTCGGTACTATCTCGCCATATAATGCCTTGGGAGTTGCAATTCTCCTCATGCACCAGTTCTTGCCTATACATTTTTGCTATATCACCAATGAGGGCATACATATGACAACGAACACGCAGAAAAATTAAAAACAAATTGTTTTGGATTGTGGGCCCCAAAGCCAGACCCTCATTCAATGACACACTACTACGAGTTTAGTATAGGCTCCGGAGAGCCTAATGTTCACAAAGCAGTTAACTGAGTTGTCACTATATCCACTACTCATCTAAGGGAATCTGACTCGTCACGACTAATTTTCTTAATGTCGAACAGCTCTTTTATATGAGCCTGGAAAATACTTGATTTCTTCTCAAAACGCTTCTTTAGAAGTCAACACTTTTTTGTAATTTGCTGTAGTTAGCTCTAGTGACTTAACTGCACCTAACGGCCTAAGTATGAGCACAGGTTCACAAATTTTGACAACCCATCTAAGTCGCTGGAATCAATTAGCGCAGTAAATGTGTTGTTCCAATTCGGCCATTCAGAGAACTTCCCGGAAAAAATCGGAATTTTAATTTCAGGTAATTTGAATCGTTTTGTGGCCTGCACAGATCTAATTGATGATTTACCGCTGTGCTTTGTATTGCTGCCTCTAACACACAATTTGCATTGTACTCTAACAGTACAATTTTTTACGTCACCAGTCTGCGAACACGAAATTCAACGCAAAGTGTAAACGATAAATGCAGTCACAGCGGCAATGTGAACTTTTCTTCGCGCCAGTTGACTCCAATTAACAGTTCACTGTATCAATGTACATATGCATGTATCTATTCCAAAATCTACATACATGTAAGGATTCATAATTAATTATATGTAAGATAAGTGTCATAGTATTTTATTCAATTTCATTCCACCATATT
Organism: Cacoxenus indagator; assembly: GCA_035041755.1. Lineage (NCBI taxonomy): Eukaryota > Metazoa > Arthropoda > Insecta > Diptera > Drosophilidae > Cacoxenus > Cacoxenus indagator. The sequence goes on from JAWNKX010001108.1 coordinate 199,712, forward strand.
TACTTCAGCTTCCAACGACAATTTTTTCCACACTCCCGCCTCTGCTGCCGACCGATAGCTCGATCGAGTATCGATATCGATACTCCTCACCGACCACCTCCTGACTATCGTTGCACACATGTGTACAAAAGCAAATCTAGCGGGCTACTAAATATTCACAGGAAATTCAGCACTTTGAATCACTTGTGTAAGCGCACGGAGAACGTATCGATTATCGGCAACCCCGTAAATTCAAGGGCTATTTCTTCTTCTTCACATATATAGACGAAAGAATCCAAGCGACAAGCGAGACGTAGTGGAGTGAACATATACATAAGTGATGTCTGATGATGCAATGCTAAAATTACTCATTGTGTTTTTTTTTACTAAATAAAGTGCTATTTTGGTTTACTTGAATAAAACCTCTAAAGGGCCGGTTTTGTAAGTTTTATTATACACTTTCACCTCTTCATTTCATTAAATTATCAAGTAAATTCAAGCATAAAATATATTCTACTCGAAGCCGTCAAACTTCTGGACCAGCAAAGGCAGATCAAATCTCAACCTTGGGCCAAGTTGCACAATCTCCTTTGTAGCGTCCCGCTTCCACGTCTACCAGGTCAAGCACCAGTCTTAAGCTGGTACACCAAAATGTTGGGCGCTAACCGTGGCGTATTCAGCCGTCATTCACCAAATCAATGCGCTTCCTAATTAAGCGCAGAACAAACCAAATACGTACACGCCTGAGACAGAGAGCGCAAGTATTTTGTTAATCTGACAAGAGCGATTTTTGGTCGGATAATATGTCTGTTGAGAATTGGAAACTAAGCGAAAAATGCGAACATCGGGCCGAAGTCGTAATTGTAAGCTCTGGAAGAGTTTGAACTATCGGACTAGTCGGAGGGTTCATTTTCGGAAGGATAAGCCCGTGCGCAGATGTCAAAATGTTTGTATCACTTGGTATATACAACTCGAAGGAGCATTCTTTGCTGATCTTTGACGAGGCTGTTTCGTTCAAGCTAGACACCCGTGACTGTGTATCCTACCTGTAATTCGACTAGCCTGTGGAACCGTTCCGAAATGTATGTGCCGTCAAAGCCGGAATCGATGAGAGCTCTCGTCGTATACTTTATATCTGCCACTACGCCAGGCGCCGCTGGTCCTGCTGGTGTGATACGCTGATATCCTACGTGGTTCCTCTCTTCAGTAGCCATATCTGTCACCCCTGTTTACATGTAACAGTAAATGATTTCGTGCGGCACATTTTGAACACCTTGTCTTCCCTGTACAATCCTTTACTGAATACAACAGTTAAAGCTATTAAATCATATGTACCATCTATAGTTCTGAAACGTTTGAAAGTAAATCAAACAAAACTTTATATATCGATTTTCGATTTATCCAAAGCCAAAGATAGCGCGTTATTTTTATAGTTATTGATTTTTTAAATAAGATAAAGTTTGCTGCAGAAAAAAATTATATTTCTTCGGATCATCCCAATGTGTTTTACAATGTACACGACACATATATATAAGTTAAAGAAAAGTGGAACGGCAGGAATCGGCTTATGATAACCGATTAATTATACAAGGCTTACAGATGGTCATCGGTGGTCAGCCTGGTGGCACTGGAAATTGGCAGTGGTCATCTTGGAAGTACTGGGATTTGACAGAAGTTACTCTCTATGATAGAGAGGGCAACTCTGCGCGAGTTATATGAGTGTTTACTCATATTCACACCATCCAAGTTATATGAGTGTCAACTCACATTCAAACCACCAACGCTTTACAAAATAACGGTAGAATCAGATGATGCGAAAGACAAAAACAAGAAACAACGGGAGCTTCAGGCGATGGTCGACACATTAGCCTAACCATCATAAAAGACAACAACAGGAAAGAACGGGAAAATCAATACTTAACTTACTTTAAAAAAACTTGCAAAGAACCTTTAAATTTGGCAACCGAAAGGTAGTCTTAATAATTTGCGTTAAAATAAAAAAAAGCAGTATAAAAAATCTATAAATTTGGCAACCCAAAGGTCGCCCTAACAAATTTACGTTAAAAAAAAACACGGTATAAAATTGGATAAATTGGCAACCCAAAGGTTCTTAACTATTTGCACTTAAGAACACATAGAAATAATACAAAAGCTCATCACAACAAACCAAATAACGAACAGCAACGGTTCAGAGTGATTCAAACACTGTATAATGAGAGCTACGTAGTGTCCTTCATAAATTCAGTGGACCAAGCAATGGCTTTGTGCGTCGAAATCACAGAGCTTCAACAATTTGGGGTAAACCTTATCATAAACAAGAAACTCCGCGGAAAGGCAGCAGGAATCGCACAGGAACTACAAGATAACATAACATGGAGGAGAAAGTGAAATGCCATTTCCGACCTAAAACTACCTTTGCTGAGATATACAACACGCTACGAGGAGTTAAAGTAAGCAACCTAAGGGAACTGTTTTCCATTATTGAAAAATGTAAATATAATATTTACACTGTACGAATTAGACAATAAAAAAAATTCCCTATGTGTGTGAATTGTTATGTCTAAAATCAATCGTTCTTATGTCGTCTAATGATACCATGGAATTAACGATAACGATAAACGATATCATCATCAAATAGACAAATAATAAAATGCTAGACGACATAAGAACGATTGATTTTAGACATAACAAGCCAAGAACAATGAGTTTTATATTTTTTTTATTTTATAATTAGATTTTAACATTTATCACAGTAAACATATCACATAAACATGCATAACACATTTGTCGGTTTAAAAAAAAATAATGACGTGAAAAGAAAATTTCACTTATAATACATTAAAAATGATGGTAAATGCGCTGAAAATGATATAGAAGGCTGATTCCTTCTTAGGGGGAGATTATGCGGGTATAGCCTCTTCAGTCTACGCCTTGTTGAGATACGGGTGAGGGAGGACGCCAGCGTATTTGGGTGCGATAAAAGTCTGTAGTGATAGCGGCAGCTGTCACCTCCATAACAGTTGGCACGGCAAGATCCCTATGCAGCAGGGTGTTGCGGACGTACCAACGGGCGCCCGTAAATTCTCTGAGAGCCTTGCTCTGACACGCCTGCACTCTTCTGATGTTGTACGCAGCAGTAGTGCCCCAAATTTATATGGCGTAGCGCCAAGCAGGTGCCACTACTTACAGATAGATTATTAGTTAAAGATAACTTATTCGATTGGCGGAGAAGCCACTCCAGTTTCTTGAGCTTTTGGTAGCAGCGCGCTGTAATTACGTTAATGTGTGTACGTCAGGTAAGATGCTTATCCAGGATCAAACCGAGATACAGGATTTGCTCCATTTGCGGAATGATGCTTGTGTTGTAAGTCACAACCGGACAGACGTCTTGCCTTAATTTGAAGGTGCAGTGAACTGATTTCTCAGAGTTTATGGCTATATTCCAACGCCTGGCCCATGAGTGGAATCTATCCAGGTAGCTGAACAATTTCGCCACAGCTTCGTTCAGAGAGGCAGAGTTGAATATAACTGCCGTATCGCCGGCGTAAGTAGCAATAATCGAATGCTCATCTCTAGTTGTAGGCATATCAGACGTATATAAGGAGTAGAGGACCGGAGCTAAGACACTCCCCTGCGGGACACCGGCTCTCATGTGCCTGAAGGTGGAAATTTTGTCTCTTACTGCCACAGAGAAGGTTCGTCGTTGAAGAAAGCTTCGCATTAGTAAAAACAGTTTGGCCAGGCAGGAGTACTTTTAATTTATGGAGAAGACCATCGATCCATACCCTATCGAATGCTTGTTTGACGTCTAAGAAGACTGCGGAGCAATACTGTTTCATCACAAACGCAGAAAGTATGTGATTAACGACTCGATGCAATTGTTCGGGCGTGCCATGCTGCGATCTAAATCCAAATTGGTGATCAGGAATGGCTTCTTGAACACCCCGTACTGCCAACAATCTGCTCAAAAATATTCTTTCAAAAATTTTGGAAAAAGTTGGAAGCAGGCTTATGGGCCTATATGATGTGACAAGGTTCTCCGGAGTACCAGGTTTAGGTATCATGGATATCGTTGTACACTTCCACTGTTTAGGAAAATGGCAAATCCGCAGCATGCTGTTGAACAGCAACATCAGGAACAACACTCCCTTCCAAGGGAGGGCTTTCACCAACTTGTTGTCAATATGGTCATGTCCGGGGCTCTTCTTAAATTTCAGTCTCTGAATTTCAGTCACAACCTCTTCAGGGGTGACATGTTTAGTTGGACTGTGGTCTAAGATATACCTCGATAGGACTTCAGATGTTTTCTCAACGTCTCCAGGGTCAGCCATGCTAAAAGGCGTGAAGCGGCTCTCCAACTCATTAGCAAATGCTAATGCTCTCTCGGTCTCCGTACGCAGCCACTGTTTTTGGTGAACAGGTCAAACGCATCATCTATATCCTTGTCCGAATTGATTTCCATATTGAGGTTAATCCGTTCGTTTAGACGCTGATGAAAGACCGGCAGGCGATGCTATCTGGAATCAATCCAAGTTTAATAAATAGTGGAATGGGGTCTGAGCTAAGGTCAGATGACTCCACAATGCCAAGAGCTGTTGGATGAATGCCATTGTATATAGCAAAGTCTACTGAGTTGGGCGACCTTGAGGAATGGTATGGGTAAAGGGTGGGTGCTCCGGTGGCGAGAATCTTTCTGGAAGAGTTTATTATACTCTTGTGAAGTTGATTGCCTCTTGGGGTGGCAAGTCTGGACCCCCAAAGTCGATGTTTGGCGTTCCAATCCCCTCCGACTAAGAATTTAGGTCCGAGTTGATTGAAGAAGGTGTCGAACTGCTGCTCTGATATTTGGGGTCCTGGAGGACAATAAATGGCTGCGATGACCAGGATGCCTTGAGTTGTGTGAATACTGACAGAGACACTTTGAATTGAGTCAGACCGAATGGTTTCCAGCGGATGGTGGCGTAGGAATGACCGGATGAGTAAAGCGGTGCCCCCTCGCATACGGTTATCATCCGAAAAATTAGCTGAATAGATTTCATATCCCTGAATTTTGAAGTATGTTCTAATGCAGTAATGCGTTTCGGAAATGTGCATGACGTTAATCAAGTTGACCGCCATGAACACTTTTAACTCATTTATGTGATTAAGGACGCCGTCAACGTTCCATATGGCGAGGTTCATGTGTGGTCTGTTCATTATTTAGACAATATGGCAGCGAGCATCTCCATCATCATGTTCTGCATCTCAATCAGGCGATCAAATTTCTCGTTAAGACTGTCCAGGCGGGAGACCACAACCGACAGTTGGACGACCTGTTCAGGAGATGAGAATGATTGGGTATTATCTAATCTGAGCGAGGGATAATTATGACAATTCCATCCATTATTGCCAACAGGGTGAGGGAAAGCGATTTGACGTTGACTTGATTACGGATGAGTCTTTTGGGGACTCTTAGTGTGAGATGTCTTACTTGGTAACTGTTGTGGCTAGGAGTGAGGTTGAATAGGTAGTTGGACTGATTTTTGTTGTTGCTGACGTAGTTTCTGCTGCTCACGTAGGAGTTTCTGTTGTTCCGGTTGGTGATACACCAACTTCTTAAATACTCCAGCGTACGACACCCCGTCAACAATCTTGTTAGGCACAGAATTGTGGCCAAATATCTCATGGTGTTGAGACGCGCTTGGTGCAGGGCGTCTTGCCGGGACTCTCCTGGCAATCGCTTCTTGTGTTTAATGCAGCCTTTATAATTCGCAGTGTGCTCTTCGCCGCAAAGTGCGCATTTAGGTGGCTCATCAGGTGCTTTGGTTCAAGAAGTTGTGGCGTAAGCTTCGCCACATTTGAAGCACTTAAATTGTTTGCGACAGTACCTCTTAGTATGCGAGAACTCCTGGCAGCGATGGCATTGAGGTACATTTTTGAACGGATGAGGCGGCTCGATTTGAACTATTTGACGGCAAAGCCTCGTTATATCATAAGCCCCTTTGTTGCTGGCGTTGGGCTCAAGGTCCACAAAAAACAGGTTGAGCGGATGACCATCAGCTCTGCTTTTTGGGTTGTGCACGTTGCGTACAGAATGACCTTTGTCAGCAAGTTCTCGTTTAATGTTCTCGACGAGGGTTGAGTGGTGAAGGCCGCGAATAATAATTCTGTATGCTCTTTCATCTTTTAACTGATGCGAATGGAACGTAATGTTTTGCAGCTCAAGATGGCGTATAATACTACGATAGGCATCACTGGTGGAGGGCAGGATTCTCAGACCCTCTTTAGGAGATGCCTTCAGCATGTATGATTCGGGTTCGGTGACAGTGTCAAGGTTGGCTAAGAAACCATTAATGTTTGTGATGCCGACAATGAAAATGGGTGGTGGTGGCTTCGGAGATTTGTTATGAATCCTTGAATCAGCTCCATTATTTATAATAGGATTATGAGTAGTGGTCTCAGGCCGACTGGTCGAAGCAGCGGTTTCATTGGCGTTTACAGTTTCCAGAGAAGGTGTTTCGCTCTTATTGATACACACTTCTTCAAAAGAAAGCTCCATGTCAGAAGCGTCAGAATCGCTACTAAGTGGTGCGAATCGATTTGCATCCAAAAATTGTTTTCTGCTATCTTTTTTAATACTTGTCTGTTTTGATGAACTTGGTTTACGCTTCTTCTTTTTTATACGGTTACTTGATGAGGGCGCCGAAAACCACTCCAACGACGGAGCAGCAGCTTTGTTCGAAAAAGCAGGCATGATGTCAATGGGAGGAAGGCTATGTTTTTTGATGATAGTGGCACTGTGGTTCGCCTGGTGACTAATGTAGTAGCGACCAGCAGTGCAGATAGGAGGAAACAACAAATAAGCGCTTTAAAAAGATTTCGTGGAATTAAAATATTTCTTTATAATTTATTAAACAAAGTTGTGAAAATATATTTATTAATATTTTTTTTTCCTTTATAACTTTATTTCATTTGTTTGAAACTGGAAGCTTTTTGTATACGACAATCAAATCCAGGCAATTAGTAATAAGAAACAGAACACAATAACATGTGAAATAAGCAACGAAAAGATAAATGACTGCAACTCTAACACTAATATCAATGGTAACACTAATGATAGAAATAACAATAGTAAATACATTTTTAAACATTGCCTCAAAATCTACTTTATCGGTGATAGTTATCAATATAGGTAAACTAAAAATAAGATGCGTTATAGTTAATAATAATAATATAATAAAAATATAGATAATAAGAGCATACTAAAACCAGATGCCCTATCCCACCAATACACCCTATCCCACTAACTAAACCATTATACTATAAAACACTTAACGGTTTAAAAAATTAAAATATTGAGTTACCACACCATTTCCAGAGGAATTTAGGTGTCTAGGAACACTACAGTTTAAGATAATCGATTTTCAAAATAACAACTTTTCTGGCATGATAGGCCAAATTTTTCTCACTGCTATTAAAGTAAAAATAAACAATGACGATAGATACGCCGACATTTTAGGTACAAAACTCTACTTCGAGGAGAACCTATACCCTAACGAAATAGAAAGCATTTGTACAATACAGAAAGTGCAAGATGACATAAATAATTTCAATGTCGACCATCTCAACGAAGAGGAGAAAGAGGCAACCCAAAGGTTGCTTATACAATTCAAAGACCTCTTCTTTAAATAAGGAGATACCCTTTCGGCAACAGGCGAAATTTGTCACGAAATAATTACAACCAGCCACAAGCCTCGAAAATATATAGGTACTCTCAGGTACATGAAGTCAAAATTAATCGACAAATCAAAGAAATGTTTGACCGAAACATAATTAGGGAGAGCAAATCACCTTATAAGAGCCCGTTATGGATTGTCGAGAAAAAAGCCGACAACTCAGGGATCAAGAAATATCGGCTCTTTGTGGACTACCGCAAACTAAATCAGTTCACAGTCGATGATAAATACCCCATTCCAAATTTAAATGCTCTGCTAGATAAACTTGGCAGATCAGTACTTTACCACACTCGATCTGGCAAGAGGATTTCACCAGATACCATTCAAAAAAGAGGATAGACCAAAAACGGCATTTACAACGAGTTCAGGCCATTATAAAACCTAATCCGATAAAAGTGTCTATCATACAAAACCTAAGAGTTTTTACCAATAATATAAAAATCAAATCCTTCCTAGGCATGACAGGATTCTATAAGAAGTTTATAAAGGACCATGAAAAAATCGCATTTCCCATGTCTAGATATCTGAAAAAGGGCCAAACCATAAATACCAACGACCCAAACTATTTAACGAGTTTCAAAAAACTAAAAGAATTAGTTACTAACAGCCCTGTTCTGAGATATCCCGATTTAAAAAATAAATTCAAAATAACTGCGTAGGTAGTGACTTCGCAATAGGAGTAGTACTTTCTCAAGAGGGACATATTATATTTTTTTTTTTTTTTTTTTTTATATTTTATAGACATAGTAGGTACGCAATGACCACACACTGATCTCACATGGGGCAGGCCCAAGTGGCATCAAAATTCACCCAGTCATATAGACTGGGCTCAGCTGGTGTTAATTGCTAAGTTCTTTGGTGAACATGCGATACCAAAGCTAATGTCTACGTGCTAAATATTTGGCTACAGATAAAAACATCATCAGCCTCTAATAAACATGCAATATTAAACTAAATCTAAGACTTAATTTATAATTCAATACCTAAAATGATATAGACAATTCAAACAAAAATTTAGATTACAAGTTTAGAAAGTAAGTTAATTCAATTAAGCCAATAATGTAGAGGTGGAAATTTCAGAGTTTAGAAAATCACGGCGAAGCAAAGTCTCAACGAAAACAATAATGACAGAACTGATAGAAAAACTTCTAAGATAAAATGAAGAAAGTTAACACTTTAGAAGGCTACTAATACTTTGAAAGTGTAGTGGAAGAAGCAGAAGATGAAACTGAAGCAGTGACTGGTAAGGTTACCTGCGAAAGCCTAGTTTTTTTCTTAGGAATAAACTCATGGACCACCATATGTGCAGGCCAGAAATTAGCGCGACAAATGACAGAAAATACTTCAATACCAACTGAAAGCTTGAAAGAAGAGCCTTCTCTAGGGCTAGAAAAATTAAACTTATGAATATTAATATTCGAAGTGTTGCATGCTTTTGATGATATATAGCGTGCAACGTCGTCACAGGTTGTCTCCTTATCCAACCTGGAAATAAAAATATGTTTACGAGGATCCAGCACCTTCAAAATACATGGCACTGGAGTAGAGGCAGTATTGGACTGTGAAGAACTCTTAGAGGGTGAAAAAGTACGGGAGGAGTTAGAGACTTTAGAAGAAGATGAAGCAGAAGTTACAGTAGTAGGACAGGGAGTAGAGCAAGATGAACAATTAGTGGAGGGAAAGTTGAAAGCTACAGTTGAAGTGGTAGTAGAGGGGATATTGGTAGAAGGAGCTACTGGAATTGGAGCGGGAGTGTAAGGACCTTTTCAAAAAGATGCCAAGCGACAAAGTTGACGATGCAAAAATGTCTATTATGAATTATTTATATAATGAAGAAAAAAATATAGGAAATTAAGGAGCTGTTTTATTTTATATTTTGAAAGATATATGCGTCTCGTACCCTAAATATACACGCAGTCATAGAAAAGGAATTACTACCTATAGTATGGGTATTGAAGTACTTTAGAGCATACATATATGGCAGGGAATTCGACCTTGAAAGCCCGAAACTCCAAAGATGGTTCATAATCCTAGGAGAATAGAAGTTCTCCCTTGAATACATAAAAGGGAAAAATAATAAAATTGCCGATTTTCTAAGTCGTATCAAATATGACGAAATAAACTATTAGGAAGACGAACTGGATACTCTCGAAGCAATTGAAGCACAAGAAAATGCAGAGTGTGAAGCCCCATACCCCAGAGGGTACTGACAATACTTCACTAGAGGGACAAGTCGCCCATCCCGAGGTAGGCAATTCAATCTACAACATACAGACCATGAATACAGTAGTAAACAGGTTCAAAAATCAAATCATACTAACAAATGAAAAGAATTGAATGCCAAAAACATATTTGGTAACAAAATTATTTACATTAGCGGGCAAGAACTACAAAACAATCAAGTACTAAACATTCTCCGTAGAGAAATCAACAAAAATAAAATAGGATATACTCATACCTAAATGAATAAGAATACGAAAAACTGGAAGAAATTATCGAACGGGAATATAGCATGAATCCAAACATTAAATTTACATTTGCCATTAAAGAACAATTAGGAAATGAAATTATTACAATTGTTCTTTTAAAATTGTAAAAGAAAATATTTTAAAATGTTCCTCACGCCAAATTTGACAACATATGTGACAACTCCTATGTGCATTAATTCAATGGTATTCTGTGACTATCACTTTTCAATGTTTATTTCTTTACATAAACAATGCATTTTTTTGAAAGTTTTGTCATGTTGCGCTGTTCAAGGTTTTCCTCTGAATAAAATCATTTATCTATAAATATTTTTAAGAACACAAAAAGTACTCTTACATTTTAAGATCACGATTTTCTGCTAATAAATTCCTTCCTTTTCTTTACTTCACATTCACATTCCGATTATTGCATTTGAAAACATGCCAACTTTTACTTTAAATGCACAGAAAATACGCTATTAATAACATTTTAAACATAACAACGTTATTGTTAATTTTATTACTTCAAAATACAACACAATTTATTGATCTATTCGATCTTGGAAAAATTTTGCATTCAATTTAAAACGAGTTTGCAGCTCCATGCTCGATTGGGTGTGCCTACTAAAGACGGTTTAGTAGACGGTTTGTGAAAGGGTAAATTAATTAAATAAACAAATTATTTGTTCAAAACAAATTGATGCAAACTACTTTGAAAAAGAATTATCTATCCATTAAAGTTGATGGGGATTGGGATATTATCAGGGGAAGAAATATAGGTTTCTTGTAACGCTGTTCGTCAATATTTTAAGTTTGGTTTCGGTGAGGGGTAGAACTGAAAGTTTCGTGAGTTTAGGGGGATGTTCATCGGACGTTTTAATAAGTGGAGTAGTGGATGTGGAGGGAAGTTCAGTTTCAGGAAGTGATGCTATGTTAGATGCAGGAGAGCTTGTGGTGTTATTGTCAGGTTGAGGGATGTGCTGAGTAGAAAGGAGTCCGTCTGCGTAGCGCGAACCTGTCAGGGAATGTCGTTCAGCGTAAATTTTTTCTGAGTTTTTAAAATCGGTTTTTTCTAATACTCGAATGGCTTGGATTTCGTTGTGTGTTCCTCCTCCTGGGGCAGATCCGATCTAAAATAATGTAATGGTAGTTAGAAATGTTATTATGTCTGTAGTTGATGCAACGAGTGATGTTTTGGCAGGACTCCATGTTTTCGGAATCAAGGTGTTTGTGGAGGCCGCAGTTGTGGCAGAGTTAGTAAGATGTTCATACTTTGGTGGAATGGCCTAGGCGTCCGCAATTTCTTCACCTGAGAGGAAGAGGGATGTACGGTCGTACACTTACTCTTTCATAGCCAGTATTGATGTGGGGTGGTAGCGTTGTAGTTGAGAAAGTGAAGATAGTCCTTAAGAGTCTGGTCCTTGTCCTTTTTTAGAATTTTATTACACCCCTGGATGTTCTGGGATTTATGTTCAGAGGTGATTTCTTCTTCTGATGTTTCGGAGAATATTGGTGTAAATAATTCCTTTGCATTTGTTAAGTGAGTTAGTGATAGTGACCCCAGTGGACCCATCAAGGGTCGAGTTTGATTAAGTCCGAAGCTTGTTTGGAGTTTTTGGTTTTAATGAGTTTTAAGTTCATCAACGGGGCCATCGCAAATATTGTCGATCACTTCCTGTAGTAGGAAAGTGGAAACTCGATTGTAGAGTTTGGTTCCAGTCCTGTCATCACGAGATATTTAGGGCCGTTGGTGAGATTTTTTAGTGTTTTTTTTTGGTCGAGTTGGAAGCATGGCTGCTTAATTCGACTCTTGGGAATGTCAGGCGGTTTAGTTTTGTTTGTTAAATATTTTGTTGTTAAATATTTTCACGAAGTCACAAAATACGACTTCGAAACTGATAAAACAACCGGTGTTAAGTAGTATTATAATGGGATTTTGTTCTTCTGCCTACTATTATAAAGGACAACAACAAGAAGTAACGGGAGCATTAGGCGATGGTCGACACAGCAGCCTAACCATCATAAAAGACAACAAAAAGAAACAACGGGAAAATCAGCCGATGCAAAAGACAACAACAAGAAACAACAGGAGCATCAGCCGATGTCCGACAGATCAGCCTACCATCATAAAAGACAACAACAAGAAACAATGGCAGAATCACTTGATGCATAGGACCACTTTTGTAAAGCGAGGTTTCGTTAGAGTTTAAGTTAGAAAGTAAGAGGAGTCTTAAGACTGGCCTCAATAAAACAATATTGAAATTACTCCGAAGAGTTTGTTCTGTATTTATTCTGGCAAAATACTTAACTTATTTTAAAAAACTGTACTTAACTATTAATAATAATTATTATTTTGATTAATCTCTATCATATATAGACTAAACTTCGTAACTGAGCCTAAGAAAAGTGTAGTGTAATGGTGGTCTCGAATTTTGGTGGTGGAAAATTACCAGGTTCTAATCGCTTTGTTTGTGTGGAGAGTATTGAACGGACATATGTACTGTTGCGGCCGCGGCCATACTACAAATAGTTGTATAGTTAAGTGTTCCTTTATTTGTTCGTCCTAATCGAGCGAATGAATAATGCTCTCTTTAGGTTAAGAGAACTGAGTTTTGACATTTTTGTAATACAAATTGTTATTATTATTAAATAGTAGGGCACCAAAAATATTACACTACTTAATTTAAGAGCATTAGCTAGCATGGCTTTCAGCCGTAGGTGTAATTGGTAAGGTGGCCATTGTATGTCAACATTACATACACGTATTACACTTGGCAATTCAACTCTCAATTTTTCTCTCTACGGGTACGAAGTGTTGATTGTTGCCGACGGTGTGCCATCAATACTCTCAAAATTTTGACATTTCTTTTTGGGTTCATTCGGTTTTTTCGCCGTTACTTATTCGTTGAGTCATTCTTTTTAAATTAAATTACGAAGAGGGCAAAAGTAGTGCGGTCAAAGGAAGCTACTCAATGTTTAATAGAAAAAATGCAAGATTATGAATTATTATTGCTCGCGAAGTTCAAAGAAGATGTAAAGAACTGTCAAAAATGTTGAAAGCTACAGAAGATAGTATAATAAGTCAGATCAGTACCAAAGAGGATTTAACGATTACTGAGAGTTGAATTGCCAAATGTTGAATTGCCGTCATAGTTGGAGACGCAGTAGATTTCATAGAAGATCGTTCTGTATTCTTCTAAAAATGTACTCTTTTTGGAGAATTATTCAAGTTTGCTGATGAATGCCGACCTTTCGAGTGGCCAAGGTGGAAATCGTTCAATCGAATCCAATTTTTTGGATGGCTGGGTGCAGAGCAGTATTATTGAGGTGTGGCGAAAATATTGCACGTATTTGAAAGCTGTTTTGACAGTATCATATAGCTTTTTGTTGCTGCTTAATGAAAGATTGGAATTTAATCGAATCTTCGTTACTTCTCTTCTGAGAGGCAGGGAGGACCACCTTCCATAAGCATATATTTTATTGGAAATGTAAGATAGGCGCGTAGACTCTGTCTGATGGCGTTGTTATATGGCGCTACGATCAGTTTAATGCTGCTTTCCATAAATTGGCAGACCGTATTTAATTTTTGACAACATTAGTGATCTTATTTTGTTAATTAGAGTCTAAGAGGGGACTAATGAGTGCTTAGATGTAAGATATTTTATGATGTTGAGCCTGGTGGCTAGGGTTAGTTTATCCTATATCTACATTGCTTCTTACAATTCAGTTTATTATCAAAAATAAAGGATACTTAATTTGGGTGTTTTGAGGATATCTACACTATTGTAATTGAGGAAAATAGCAATAATAAGGCATGACGTGCTGGAAGAGACCGATTTTCAGTCAGCCATCGGAACACGCGACATCAGGTCTGGGCCTGTTAACGGTTGTAGGGTCCGGGGATCCGCAACCAGTTGGGGGTATTCCTGTCGAAGGAAGCGGGAACTGCGACCAGAGAAGATCTTTTGTACCCTATACCCTGGTTAAGCCAATAGAGCGCCTACCTTTTAATGAAGGGTAAATGGTTCTTTATCGAAGAGTTTCTAATCCGAACAGGTGACACACACTCTTGTTTCAGGAAATTCAGACGAAGTTTAGCCAGCGTCGAACACTCGCACAGGAGGTGAAAACTTGTTTTTACGTCTTCTAAACAAGGTCTATACTCTGGGGTGGGTGACAAACCTAGTTTATGCAGATAGTAATTTAGGGGATGGTGGCCGGTTAAATTTGGAGGGATGGTTCCGGGGCAGATGAGCAGTTTGGCTTGACGGAGGTCCCCACTGTATGCCCAAAGGTCTAGGGTGACAACTCTGAACCATTCCTCGATAAATGACTTAGCCGTTGCCCAGATAATAACGATATAGGGTTCAGAGCCGATGAATCTGGAGAGGACCCACTTCTCGCCAGTTCATCAGCAGCGTCATTACCCTCAACGATTTGGTGGCCAGACAGTAGCTGGAGGGAATCAAAGTAGTCCCTTACACTCCTGGATGAAAGTTTCTAGGACATAATTGCCTTTATAGCCGCTTGACTATCGGAATAGATAGATATATTTTATACTCTTGGTTCATTTGCTAGGAGGTTGCGCGCACATATGTCTATGGCGTGAATCTCCGTTTGGAATACAGTGGCAATTGAGATCCTTGTGTTTGGTCCGAAGATCCCCGGAACGGGTACCGGTTTCCGTACCTAGAACCATCAATGAACCATGTGGTGCCACTGGGCTTAGGGCCCTTGTTACCGATTCCCCAGTTAGCTGTGTTTGGGAGGAAAGCCGTGAAGCGCTGGCCGAAGCGCAATTCAGTGGTGATATGGTCTGTTCTGGTGCAGATTAAGATCCCAGGAATTACACTAAGTATTCTTGAGTGACCGGTTCCTTTTGAAAGCAATCCAGATGTTATTTGAATGTTCAGAGCCCTGGTTGCTGCTGATCTTGGAATGAAAATGTGGAAAGGAGTGAGTCCAATGATGGACTCCATATCAGGCGTAGGGCAGGTTCGCATGGCCCCGGTCATGGCGAGTAAAGCAAACCGCTGAAGCTTGTCGCATTGCTGCGTGGCTATTGCCTGAAGCATCTTTGGCCACCACACGAGAGCCGCATAGGTCACGATGGTTCTAACTACCATGGTTTATAACCATATTACCAGTTTTGGAGATAGATCTCATGTTTTACCATAGAACTTTCTACTTTACTGGCTTTGTTGGGTTATAAGAGGAGCATTCCAATTCAGGCTGTTCTACAGAAGTACCCATAGACATTTGACGTCATTGGGATGTTCAATTAGAGCACTGAACAATTCAACCGAACTGGAACAATGTATAGTTTATACCCATTTGAGAAGGGTACGAATACTACCTTTTGTGGATTAATGCTGAGACCCTCTCTGTTGCGCCATTTGTTGGCAACCTGGCGGGCGGAGCACATTACTTCCAAGATAGTTCGTTCGAATCTCCCCGCCACAATAATGGCTGGGTCATATGCGTATCCTACGATCTCATAGCCAAGTGAGCTCATCTTAGGACCAAAGTAGCGGTGAGAGAATTCCGCCTTGTGGACAACCCTTAATTGCTCTTATGCAAACGGCGGTATTGCCCAACGAGGACGATATTTCACGCTGTTTTAGCATGGCATTTATTGTATAGTTATCTATATTTCTAATGTGGAGTGCCTGGCTTTGTTGAAAAGATTCTGTACTATCTGCCTTTTGGTTGAGCACTTCTTTCCATCACGGGACCTTTCGTCTGCTATGCGTGTTTCATGTTGCTCTGCTTAAAATACTCTATGAGCACCTGATTGAGTTGTTCAGCTGCTTATTCTAGCTGGTATGATACTGTGAACGACGGTGTTGGCTTTAATTCTCACTAAGCTCCTATAAAGGTTCCAGTCTGTCTTCCTTAAAGGACAGATTGGAGACCGAAGTTGTGAGCTCTCAGGGATATCGAATTGGATGTGCATATGATAATGAGGCTTCCTGAGAGACGTGGTAGTCAACTATGGACTGGCTGATGGCCCTGCTGGCAGGGGTGAGTACCTCCTGAATAGAAGCATTAACAAATGTTTGTTTCCCTCCCTCCCCCTATTTCCTATATCTACATCTGAGCTCATAATATATTTAAGTAGGTACTCACAACTTGTGTTGGTGTCACTAGTGCCCCTGATTGTGTGGTGGGCATTGGCGTTACAGCCCATAATAATTTGTCCATTTATCCGGCGACAGTGCTCGACAAGTAATTGGACTTCCAGTGTGGATGTTTGTGTTGTCTGCAGGGTAGTAGACTGAGGCAAAGGCAATTTCCTGCACGCCTGTTGTCGTAGAAACCACCACGATGGCCGTTGTTAGGTCTCTATGGATAAATTGTTCTGGGCGGCTTTGAAGGCACGGACCCTCTCGTTGGTGAGATTGCTGCTGTGTGGGAAATATACATAAATTATGTGGGTCTATGGGAATCGGTGCTCATAGATAAGTTCGATGTCCAGTGAACCCTTCTCTTTAATGCGACCCAGGTTATTTCTTAAACATGTCGCTGTGCACATTGTGGAGCAAGTTATTTGCAGCCAGACGGTCCGGGGGCACATCCCTTGAATTCCGGTTTGAGGTTGTGGCAGGTTTTTCGACGACTACCTCCAAGATAGCCATTTGCTGTAGTGCCATATGTTCAGCGGTAAAGGGTTACTTCGATGGACCGGTTGGTATAAATCCAAGTTTGACACTGCTTGTTACCCATCTGTAAGAAACTTTATATGACTCCGCATGAGTCTGCTTGAGTTTTTTTTTTTGATAATATTCATACCGGGACACTGCTCTTCGGAGAGGCGGACAAAAGCTGGTCCTTTGTCCAAATGAATTTGGTGCAATTGAGCACCTGCCTCTTTAGCGCTGGACTTTTGCGTCGATAGACTGGAGGCAGACACTACTGTACGGTTTGATCCCGAATCAGAGGACATGGATTCCTCGGACACGATCGTCAAGCCGTAGTTTAGTGCCTCCACTGAAGAAAGAGATGACTCACCCTCTCCTAAAAGATTTTGGGTAGGTGGTCGATACACAGCCTCTTGGACGTGCTCAATGGCTCCGAGTTGAAGAGTGTTGACCGGTAGCCCTTTGGCTTTAGGGCTGATAGTGCTGGCCAAATCCGTTGAGGTATGGCCAGCGTGTGATGCATCTAGATCTGCATCGCACTCATTAAAAGTTAGTGTGTTATTCATGTTGTTTCCACGAGTAATCGGAAAGAGGGGTCACCCATGGCAGGGCCAGTTACCGTTGTAGGTCTATTCTCTCCGCCCGAAACCATTAACCAGCATCCGACGCAGAGACATTACTTTGCTTCCAACCTCTTTCTAGCCTCCCCCACGGAGAGGGTGTAGTCGCACTACCAGCAGTGTTCACAGTTACGTGTTGATCCCTCTGTGAACCACAGGGGTCGGCGGCCTAATTGAGGAAAACTAATTAAATTTTTTCCTTCAAATTTTTTTTTTATAATTCAATATAACATTTATTGCAGTAAACTGCATAACACGTTTGTCAGATTATAAGTAATGACGGGTACAAATTTAAACTTAGAGTAAGGTGATAATTATGATACTAGTTGTGCCGTAAGGCACAGACAGAGAAGGGTGGAGGAGCCACTTTAATTTCTTGAGATTTTGGTAGCAGCGCGCTGTAACTACCTGTGCGTGTGCACGCCATGTAAGACGTTTGCCCAGGGACAGACAGGATTTGATCCATCTGAGGAATGACGCTTCAGTTGGAAGTCACAACCAGACAGACGCTTTGCCTTAAGGTGAAGGTACAGTGAGCTGATTTCTCTGCGTTGACGGGTATGTTCCACCGCCTGGCTCAGGAGTTAAATCTGTCTAAGTAGATGGACAATTTCTCCGCAACTTCATTCATTGAGGCAGAGTTGAAAATGACTACCGTATCATCCGCCTACGTACCTATAATCGATGGTTATCTCTAGTTGTCGGCATATCAGACGTGTATAGGGAATAGAGGGCCGGATCTAAGTAACTCCCCTACGGGACACTGGCCCTCATGCGCTGATGGTTGATGTTTTGTCTCTCACTGACTTGGAGAAGGTTCGTCATTGCAAAAAGCTTTGAGCAGAAACTGTTTGCCAGGCAGGAGCAATTTTATTTCAGCGGAAGACCAACGAACCTGACCCTATCGAATGCTTGATTAACGTCTCAGAAGATTGCTGAGGAACATTGTTCCATCTCAAACGCAGCTTGCATATGATGAATGATTCGTTACAGTTGTACCGGCGTGCCGCGTTGCGATCTAAAACCGAACTGGTGATCAGGATTGGCTCTTTGAACAGCCCAGTACCGCCTAAAATCTGCTCAAAATATTCTTTCGAATATTCTGCAAATGTCGGCTTATCAGCCTATATGATGTAACATGGATCTACGGAGTACCGTTTAGGTACCGTTTAGGTTTAGGTATCATGGAGATTGTTGAGCACTTCCATTGGAAGGGAAAAGATCAGCAGCATGCTGTGCAACAGCAGCGTCAGGTACAACACTCTCTACCAAGGACCGGATTTCGCTACCTTGTTGTCGATTCGGACCTGACCAGGAATGTTGTTTTCAGCTTCTGAATCTGAGTCGCACCCTCCTCTAGTCCATAAGGCACGTCGATAATGCCTCTACTGTCTCTGCAGGGTCACCCTACCTGAATGGCTTGAAGCGCCTCCCATCTGCAAAGGCTTCTGCTTTTTCCGACTCCGTGCACAACCATTGATTATGAAGGCTGCGGATTGGAGCGTGTCTATGGGTCTGTTGTTTGCCATAGATTGAACTTGGTTTCTTCCATGGGTCCGCGTTTAATAACAAGTTGTTAAACTGATCCTCTCTCACTCTTTGCATTACCAGACTCAAATGTGAAACAATTTACGTTCATCTAAGAATGGCTTGGCACCAGAATATAGTGGCCAAACTGATGTGTCGGAGGGAATAGAGTTGAAATTAGATTTCACAGAGCCCATATCTTTAATTTTATTGAAAGTCGTCTGCGTAAATGATGTACTCCATATTGTTATACTTAAAAATATATTGCTTATTTCATTAAAGGCTATGATGAATAGAGGATTTGATGAAGGCGATCCCTTTGGTATGCCATTGAACAAATTGACAAAGAACATGATTAGCTTTTACAGTAAATTTTCTATTGGACAGAAATTTCGTTAATTGTAAATTTCCAATCTGATTTGGCTAGTTGCCGTAGAACGAATTGGTTTCCTACTTAATGAAATACCTTAACAAGGTCCAGGGTAATTATAGACACATGGTTTTTCGTTGACATTGAACAAAAATATGTAAAAAGCAGAAATGTATCAGTTGTTCCGCGGGATTTTCTAATGCCAAATTGATGAGGCTTTTACGGGAGCTAACTCACATAATGCCACTTTTTTATTTTATTTTTATTTTCCCTTGAAATGTACCTGTACATAATTTGGACTCTTAGTACTACGTTTTCACAATGTATAGAAGGGTGACAATAAAGCTTATATGGCTACTCCATATAAGCGGAGATAAAATACAGGTGGCTTTAGAATAATGTTTGTTGTGATAATTATTGAGTAGTTCTAATATAAACGCCTGCATATACTATTGCTACAATGATTTATATTTTATTTTAGACTAGGTCGACAGGCTTTGACCGGTGAAATCTACGTGTTTGCTGGAACTCGCACAGAGGCAGTGTATTCACCTCGTTGTTATTATGTTGGCTTATTTTTGTTTGGTATCTCCGACTTAAACTAGTTATTTCTTCAGCCACTGTGGACATCTGCAGGTCTCTGTGAATGTCGAAATTTGTGATATACCAGTCAGCGTTTGTAATTTTACGTAGAATTTTCGATTGTTGTCTTTGTATTAATTGTAGTTTTGTTCTTTTCGCAGACCCACATATTTGCGCTCCGTACGTCCAGATAGGTTTGATGATAGTTTTATATATTAATAGTTTGTTGTTCAGTGAGACTTTCGATTTTCTGTTTAACAACCAGTGCAATTCATTTTAAAGTTTAATTTTAAGTTTCATTCGGTTTCGTATTTTAAAAATATGGTATTTCCATGTCAGTTTGCTGTCAAGGCAGATTCCGATGTACTTAGCTACGTTTCCGATTGTTATATCTCTTCCGTCAATTATTAGGTGAACTGTTCTATATTTTGTTTTAGTAGTAAAAATTACTTGGACTGTTTTGCTGTTGTTGTTGTTTTATTCTCCATTTCCGAAACCACTCTAGGGTTTTATTGAAGTTTTTTTGTAGAGTGGATGTTGCTGCATTTATGCTTTTATGGGCGGATAGAAGAATGGTATCCTCTACAAACGTACCTATCATTGTAGAGTCTTGTGTTGGTTGGGGTAGGTCTGCTGTGAAAATATAGTAAAGGAGTGGCCCAAGAACGATTCCTTGGGGAACTCCTGTGCTTTATTATTTAATTATTTATTTAATTATTTCCCAAAAGAAGAGTGCATTGTCTATTATAGAAAAATAAATCGACTGTTGTACAGATTATTATTTAGGAAAAGTGGGTGAATTTCAATTTTACAATCAGTTTGTAAAGTCGTGTTGTGACTGGAATTTAAAATTACATGTATTTTAACAAAAAGATAACACCAATTAACAATTATTAATTGGAAGTAATGTGTTATTTGAAGTCCACTGGTCTCACCTTTTTAGTCTACGTTGCCGAGTTAGTTCATCTAATGGTAATGTATTCACACCATCGTTCGAATGCTGGGAAAGTTTGGTTTGGTATTTTCTGCTTAAGTTGATTATTTCCTCATCTACTGTCGCAATTCTTAGGTCTCGATGAAGGTCCGTGTTGGTGATATACCATTGGGCTTTGGTGATGGTGCCAATAATTTTTGATTGTTGCCTCTGGATTAACTTTATATTTGATTTTTTGGCAACTCCCCATATTTCGGCTCCATATGTCCAAATTGGTTTAATAATTGTCTTATAGATTAGGAGCTTGTTTTCAAGTGAAATGTTTGTATTTGGTTTGAGCAGCCAGTGCAGTTGTCTTACTTTCATTTTGATTTGGTCACGCTTTTTTTGTATATGGTGTTTCCAGTTTAGTTTACTGTCAATATATAATCCTAAGTACTTGGCTTCTTTTTGAATGGTTACGTCGTCTCCGATTCATATTTATATGGATTGGAGTGAATCTAGTCTTAGTAGTGTATATAACTTGTATTGTTTTGTTTTTGTTTATTTTAATATGCCATTTTAAAGTCTACTTGCAACATGGATGTTGCAGTATTTATGTGTTTATGAGCACTTAGGAGTATTGTGTCATCGGCGAAAGTTACAATCATCGACGAATTGTGAGTGGGATATGGTATGTCTGCTGTGTATAGGGTATATAATAAAGGTCCTAGCACACACTTCCCTGTGGAACTCCTGAATTTATTACTCTAATGGTTGAGTATTCGTCTGACTATTTAACTAAGAAGTAGTCTACCTGTATATATGATTTAATAGATGTGCTATTTTGAGGGAATATATTGTTAAGTTTCCATTTGAGTCCTTTATGCCAAACGTTGTCAAAAGCTTTTTCCACGTCCAAGAAGAGTCCAATACAAAATTTATTATCCTCAATGTCATTTAGAATTTTGTGCGTAACTCTGTGCACTTGTTGTATCGTTGAGTGACTTCTTCGGAAGCCAAATTGGTGATTTGGAATGATGTGCCCGCGTTCTAGTAGTGGCAATAGTCTACTTCTTAATATCTTTTCGAAGATTTTTGAGATTACAGGGAGTAGACTGATTGATCTATAAGACTCTGCTTTTGATGCGTCTTTGCCTGGTTTCGGAATGGCAATAATTTCAGCTACTTTCCAGACTCTCGGAAAATAGTTTAGTCTGAACATAGCGTTAAAGATGTTTCTTAGATATTCTATAGCTTTTACAGGTAGTTCTCTCAGGAGTTTCCCATTTATTTTGTCATATCCAGGGGACTTTTTTTCCTTTATGTCATTATTAATGCATTTTCTTATTTCTCCTATGGTGGTCTTTTCATGTTTTATATGTTCTGAACCTCTGCTAATATCTGTGTTCAGCTGTGGATCATCTGAGTTGGTGGCGATTTCTGTAAAAACCCTTTCGAAATAGTCCGCTAATACTTTAGCTTTGTCCAAGTTCGTCTTTGCCCATAACCCGTTTTCCATTTTTAAAGGAGCCTGATGATTACTTTTATTTGTCCATCCTTTAGTAGCTTTCCATAAGGAGTAGTCCGTTTGACTCGTGGGTGTTAACCTCTTGAGATATGATGTTAATTGTTTGTTTTTTAATACCTGAATCATTTTTTTAACCTCTTTAGTTGCCTTGTTGTACTGTCTTTTTGTCTCAGGAGATCTTGTGGTTGACCAGGTTTTCCGTAGTTTACATTTTTATTTAATAGCCGTCGTAGTTGAGGTTGTGTGTAGAATGTCCAATTTTGCTGCTTCTTTTTTGGTGTCGATTGTATGACTGCTTTCATAATGGTGTCATTCAGGAATACTATCGCAGACTCGATGTCCTCATATGATTTAAGAGGGATGTCGGTCATTAAATTAATGTCAATGTATTCCTTATAAGTATGCCAGTCAGTTCTGTTGTTGTACAAAAGTCTGTTTGCATGTGTAGGCGTAACGTGCGAGTCATATATTAATTCTACAGGGTTGTGTCTGACGAGAGTTCGAATCGTGATAAGATTTTACATTTCCGAATGTCAAAGTTCTTTGTGATGAAAAAATCTATCAAGTCAGGTGTTTTATTAGTGTTTGTTGGCCAATATGTTGGTTCGCCTGTACTCAAGTGTTTAGAGTTTGTGAACTGCATAGCGCTGAGGAGATTTTTGCCTTTTTTGTTCGTTAGCCTCGATCCCCACATAGTGTGTTTCGCGTTGTAATCACCGGCTGCAATGAAGCGTTGTCCAAGAGAGTTGAGGAAATTCTTATATTCTGTGTCTGTAATATTATGTTTTGGTGGGCTATATACAGCAGATATTGTGAGTGGTCCTACGAGATCATTAATTTGAATGTTCGTCGCTTGTATGTAGTTGTGCTGATAAGGCTCAAGCTCGTCGTGCTTTATGCACTGCTTGATAATTATGGCTGTTCCACCGTGCGCTGTGCCATCGGGGTGGTTTGTGGTATACACTTTGTACCCTCTAACTTGTATGAAGTGTTTGTTTGTGCAATGTGTCTCCGAGATTAGGGCTATGTCAATGCTGTTATCATGAAGAAGTATTTGTAGTTCGTCAATATGGTTTTTCAGTCCGTTTGCATTCCAAGTTATGATCCTTAATTTAGTTTCCATTTTGTTTGTCCATCTTCGATATGAGAATTGTTATGACGTTTATCATATTTGTGACTTGTTGAAACAATTGTTTCATCAGGTCTTTCATCTCAGTAATGTCAGTATTTATGTCAATGCGTCTACTTATGTATTCATTGGTTGGATTCGTGAGTTGTTCCTTCTTATTCTTTTCGCCATTATTGTTGTCATTCTTATCCTTAGCTACTTGAGCGTACGATAAACCGGTCTTAATTTTGTTTAAGTTTTGAATCTCGATTGGAGCTATTGCTACTGTCTCAGCCGGAACTTGGTGGCTAGTTTCTCTAAGGGATGGAAATCTTTTAATTTTCAGTGCCTTGTATATCTCACAACCTTTGTAGTTTGCAGTGTGTGCAGCACCGCACAATGCACATTTTATTTGACCGTTGGCTTCAATTTTGCAGTCGATTGTTTTGTGTTTGCCGGCGTATTTGACGCAGATCGGGTCTCTGGTGCAGAAATTTCTCGTGTGGCCGTATTTTTGACAATTTGAGCATTGCGATATTATGCGTTTATGGTGTGGTGGCTCAAATATGACTTTGGTACATAGGAGTGTTGTAATATTAAAGATTTCTCTATTATTTGCTTTGGCTTTTAGTTCAATGAAAAATAGCGGCAGTGGTTTCTTTGTCAGTTTTTGTTGTACGTTGTGTATATTAATAACGTCGTGGCCTAGTTCCGATAGCTCGTTCTTAAGTTCGTCAAGGTCAGTGGCGTAGTGCATATTCCTAAGTACTGTCTTGAATCCCTCGCTCCTCTTTCGGCTTAAAGGTGTAGTATTTAGTATGGTTTTCCCTGAGCATCTTAACCACCGCCGAGTAGTTCGACGAGTAATTTGTCTGTACACATACTTCGTTGTTTTTAAGTGTTTTTAAAATGTAGTTTTGTTGTATTGTGTTATTAAGAGCTTTGTTTAGTACGTTGATTTGTTCTACGTCCTGTACGTATATTGGTGGTGGCTTGTGAATTTTAGTAGGTGGTCGAGGTTGATTTGGCGCATTAGAATTTGCTTCTGTACCACTGCCGTCTTCAGCCGTTTCGTCTTGTGAGAGGAGTTCGAACCTGTTATTTGTATTAGGCGCGCTCAGCCAGTACTTTTGCAGTGTTGTTTGTGTTGTCGTTTGTGTTTGAGTTTTTTTCCTACTTTTTTTACTATTGCTATTTTGTTCGGAAGTGTTGTTGGGAGAGAGCTTACTACGGTTGCGTTTTATTTTTGACTCTTGTGGGTTTTGATTGGTTGAAGTTTGTACTTGCGTGTTTGATGTCTTTTCTCTGATCAATGTTGTTGCCGAAGAGAGGGAGCAAATTGGCATGGTAGCTGAGAAAGATGACGTGGTGGTTGTTGTAATTAGTGAGATAGCAGCTGATGTCTGCGTTGTGGTTTTTGTTGTTGTTGTTGGTTGGAACGAGGAGAGTGGCGTTGTTGGTGAAGCGCATTGTGCACTCCACGGCAGAGGCTGCATATTACCTGCTGCCATGGAACAGCTGACAGTTAGTTGAGTGGTAGAGCGAGAGGCTGCGTTTGTTTGGATTGATGATCCGTTATTGTTTTCTCTTTGTGAGTGTGTAGCTGTTTGATGTATTGCGGGAGAGCAAGAACGCGCTTTCTCGAAATTAACGGGAAGTGAGGCTTGGTGTGAGTCACTGAAGTTGATGCAGTTGTTTGGACCGCTTGTTGATGTGCCAAGGTATTCGTTCTTGTTACTTATGCGGACAGCTGTTTGAGCGTGGGGTACGCTCATGCTGTTCCTTGATGGATGATTTTGTTTTTGCGTGCTGCCCGCAGTCGGGGGACTGCGTTCAACAGGCATCTTGAGATAAGAACATTTGATTACCTTGTCTCTTGATTTAGTTGTTTGTGTTGTTAAATTCGGAAAGCGAAAGGAGACGACTAGTCGACTTGACAGAGCACTTGCGAATGAATGTTTTTATACTTAACATAAAAGTATCTGCCTTCTATATAGCTGGACAGAATGTATTACATATTAGGCCTTTTTGCCAAACTTTATCGAAGGCTTTCTCCACATCTAGGAATAGTCCAATACAAAATTTATTGGCATCTATATCGTTAATTATTTTGTGGGTTACGCGGTGAATCTGTGCTTATGGGTCTGTAGGAAGAAGCTTTTCTGTAGTCTTTCCCAAGTGTAGGAATACCTATTATTTCGGCAACATTCCATGCACTGGGGAAATGTCTTAGTCTTAATACCGCGTGAAATAGATTTCGTATTTAGTCTAGTGCCTCCACAGGATATTCTTTCAGTAATAGTCCGTTTATTTTGTCGTAGCCTGGGGCTTTTTTATGTATTTTATAGTTGTAATTATTTCTTTCGTAGTGATCTTCTCTAGTGCTACAGTTGAACGACCTCCATTCAGAGGAGGTAGTGAGTCATCAGTGGTAGTGCCATTCTCCGCAAAAACACTCTCGTAATAATTGGCTAATGTTGTAGCTTTCTCAAGGTCTGTTCTAGCCCATGTCCCGTTGTCCATTTTCAGTGGTGGTTGATGAAGTGTCTTGTTTGTCATTTTTTAGTCGCTTTCCACAGAGAATAGTCCGAGCATCTTTTCGGGTTTAAGTTTTGGAGATACTTTTCTAGTTGTTCTCGTTTTTGTTGTAGTCTTTTTAGCAGATGCTTCTCTGATTGTTTGCCAAATTATCTTAAGTTTTCTCTTTCTGTTGATAAGCCGTCGGAGAGAAGGTGGAGTGAAAGCATTGCGCTCTGTGGTCGTATGTGTAGGAGTCGACTGTAGTGCAGCTTTCTCAATTACATCATTGAAGAGAATCAGTGCTGATTCTATGTCGCTATTAGTTGTAAGTGAAATATTTAGCGGCAGCGATCGCTTAATATAATCTCTGTAAATTTCCCAGTCAGTGTGATGATTCTATATTTTGTTGATTTTACGTTCAGTTAACACCCTGTTTTGGTAGTCAAGTAGGAGTATAGTCTGAAGATAAATCTAGTCTTAATTTTATTGCGAGTATATCGTATATCGTTTATCAATATTTTTATTTATATAGAAGTTGATGATAATTAGATAGATACGATTTTTTTCAAGTAACTTGGCTAGACATGGGAAAAGTGGAAGTGGTCTGTAAATTGAGACTTGGGAATTTGGTTTCTTTAGCTTTGGGATTTCGGATGAAAATTGTAAACTACCAATTTTGTGGGTAAGCGACTTTGTTCAGAATCAGGTGGTAAGACGGATAAGGCAAATTGTGAAGGTGAAAGGTATTTTCTTCATAATAGGTGTTGTCTCCAGAATGAGATCCAAGTTTTTTCCAAGTAAATTTCAGTCACACTGATAACTAACATATAGCCTATACAGTGCGTCATCTTACAACTAATTACATGTATGCGTGAGAGAATTCAATATAATAAGAGACAAGATCAGATTAAGATTCACTCGCCTTTTAAGACCGACGAAAGAAAAAAATGAGCTCTGTATCGCTTTGTTACCATACGACCGCAAAACATGCACACCCCCTTGAAAGGTCATTCCAAAACTACCTTAATCTATGGTTCAATCGGCAGCGGGAAGCACTTGTGTACATTGCTCTTGACGATTCCAGAAGCAGTACGAACAGACGCAACCAGAACGATACCATCAGACCTCTGCCTGAGCAAATGCCGTCACCATCTCCTCTTAATTCAACGCTGTTCCATTAATACAATGTATCAACAGTTAAGGGGCGGCCCACTAGAAAGTCACCTGGCATCAATGCTTCGAAATCGTTGGTATCTTGTGTCTTCATAATGGCCTCTGCCTGAGCAATTGCCGTCACCATCTCCTCTTAATTCAACGCTGTTTCTTTAAGACAGTGTATCAACAGTCGCTTGGCGACCTTGACAGCGCTCTCCCAAATCCCACCGAAGTGTGGCAAACGAGATGGAATTAAACGGAAATTTACTCCTCGACTGCGCCACTGTTTGATGATCGCGTTCTTGAACGTCTCAGCGAATAATAACTCTGCAGCTGTCTTCAACTCCTGGGACTCACCAACGAAATTCGTTGCGTTGTGTCAATATATGTCTTTCGATAGCCCTCGTTTGGCAAAAAACCGCTGAGGTCTGAGACTAGCTCCAAGTGACTAGCCTTCGTGACGAAGCACACAAAAATGCAAAAAATGCACAAAATGCATTTCACAGGCCGACGAGCACATTGGTTGAAATGCATCGTAATAGGTCCATTCCACAACGAGTGAATGGATGCACTCCTGCGCTGACTCATGCTACGGGAAAGTCTCTCATTATCTGCGCTGCCAAACGTGGACATTGACGAAAGTAAGTTGTGCGTCAGATTCTTGCAACTAATAACCCAATATATGACGTGCCC
Organism: Cacoxenus indagator; assembly: GCA_035041755.1. Taxonomy (NCBI): domain Eukaryota; kingdom Metazoa; phylum Arthropoda; class Insecta; order Diptera; family Drosophilidae; genus Cacoxenus; species Cacoxenus indagator. The sequence continues at coordinate 227,531 of JAWNKX010001108.1, forward strand.
CTGCATGCATGTTGACTCGATGTGCATGATTGACTATGGATCTAACTATAACATGGCTCCCATGCAACAAAATCGGATTCTTAATTGAAAATGGTACATTTGCCTGCGACAATCTTTTGCCGACTCGACCACTGGAACTCGCTATCCTTCCGCCACCATACGGAGTCCAGCCCTCAACGCACGTGAGCTCATCACGACACTTCCCCTATTGAATTTGCTTATTGAATGCATGAAAACCTTGCCCATCACTATTAAGGGGCTTAGCCATCCGAGAGGTTCGAACAGCAGTGACAACTCCGACAATACCGATAGCTTCGTTATGACTCAAAAATGCTAATATAAGTAAACGAAAGAAGTCTTTCCCGGTATCCCAGGTGATTCCCAACGTCTTCGAGCATTCGGTTACATTTATAGGCAAGATCGGAATCTCGTATGATTAACCTATCACAGAGGGGCAACTGGCACACCATTTATGAAGCTCAAATCTTCGCTTACTCAAAAGCACGGTCAATTGAGCCTTCAACTCATAAATATGCTCTAACGAATCCGTCCCTGCTAACAAATCATCTGTAAATAATTCTGTCAAACGGTACAAACACCTTACTGCTAAGTAAGGTGCTGAGCTCGTGCCACAATTGACCGTTCGCAGACACAGTTATTTTATTTGTTATTATTTTATATTATTATTTACAGTTATCCACAGAATCCCTTAATTATAATCCTCTTCTCGCAATTGAAATTGTCAATACATCTTAGTTATATCGGCAGTAAGCGCATATTTATAAGACCGAAATCTTGCTAACATTTAAAAGAGCGTTGATTACAAAGTGGGTCTTACAATCAGCAAGCTATTTAACAAAAGACTGTTGCTAGACTTGCAGGACGTATCAAACACCACTCTTAATTTGGTGTTGAGACTATCTGGTCGAATCACTGGTTGATGAGGAATAATATATTTTATTTCATTCACACGCTGAGGTTCCAAAACCTCTAAATGATCAAGCTGTGCATAATTCTCAATGAACTCCGAATACTTCTTAAGCGCTGTGTTTTTATTGAACCTTTTTTGTAAATTCAGAAATCACCAAAAAAAAAAATTATAGGAATCTGCAAACTCCCCGACCGGCAGGCTCACCATATCTGGGAGATATATATAGCGTGCGCTTGACCATCTACAACATTACCAATGCCGCACACAGTAAACTTTTCCTTATCAACCGTTAACTTTAGTCTCTTGGCCAGTTTTGACAAAATTCAGCTGGCTTCCTGAATCTAACGCACATCAACATTCTCGAAAACTCCCGAGTTTATCCTGTATTAGAATAATGGCGGCCGCTCAGAACCTTTGACACTGACTTAGTAGCAACGAGGCTCGATGAACCAAGGGCAACGATTCCTTCGAAGCACCGTCCAGCAATGCATTGGTTGCCATCCCAGTCGGCGCACATTCAACCATCTCACATACTCTGTGTAATATAGTATGATGAAGTTTCCGGCAAATGTTGCAGCGAGAAATATAACATTCTGTCATACCATGTCGTTTACTGAAACAGACTAAGCACAATTCCCGCTTCTTTATTTCCTTATACCTTTGCACTGGCGATAATCCCTTGAATTCGAAATAACCCGTTAACTTGAAGAACACATATAACACCCAACGTTGCTTAGGCTTACCTCAGCTGCCCGGTTTGCCCTACCTTCGTCTTTCCCTTCAACGCAACCAGCCGAGAATTTACCTGGTCAACCCATGTGTGCAGCGAATGTGCCTCCGGCTGACTTATTTAATTCAAATAGCTCACATATATGTGATTGAAAAATAATCGACTTGTTTTCGAAACGGTCTTTAAGAAGCTTAACTGCATGATCATAGTTATCTCCGCTAACTGCAAGGCAATCAATGGTATATAGTGCGGCTTCCGATAAATGAGACCGCAAATGTATAAATATGTACAAATTGTCAAGCTCCTAATCGCTGTCGACAAGTGCTTCAAAAGTATTGAACCAGCTAGTCCATTCTGTGAACTTGGCAGAGAACATGGGCAATTGCAACTTGGGTAGCCTGACTGCCCTGGCACTTTGAGAACATTAGAAAATCGGGAACGTTTGCTCTGGCTAATCTGACGTTTTACTTTTGAGACTTAATCATGCCTTCCCTGGCCTATTGCACTTGACTTTATTAGTGCCATCACTGCACAGTATTCTATTATTCAACGCTATAAATGATTCTACACGAGTCTATGTACTTCTACTGCCGTTTTGTCTCGCACAATTTAATTCACGGAAAGAGCAATAACAGGCAATGCTTAGCCAACAGCTTCATGTCAATTCCCTGTAGGTACCGAACTGACGCTCGAAATCGTGTGACCTTTTTCAAAATTTGGCAACTCTTTAAACACTTAAAATTTGCGGTCAAATTATGTGGCCTTTTACTATTTCCTAATTGACTTTGAATTGTATGACTTTTATTATTTATTATTCACACACATCAAATGAACAGAATGCCGCGCAACAAAAATATCGATCATTAATAACAAGAAAGTTCTGACTTCCTGTGACTGGTCGCGTTCAGCAGAAGTCATCGCTGACTTTTTTTCTGACTTGCTAACTAATTACTGATTTGGCACTGCTGAACGCATTGCTGCTAGATTTATAAAATTACGGCGTTAAGAAATCCGCGCATAGTAGTACGACGCATTTTAGAAGGGACTGGCCAAAAAAGAAAAATTATATAAATAAATATCATTAAATTTCCCTTTCAAAGCAACTAATTAATTATATTATATTTAATAATAAATTATTTTCCTTAAATTTTGTGTCTTTATTACTTTGTTTACAAACGGAAAACATCTGACTGAAATCTGATGACTTGTTAGCAAATACTTTTTGTGATGAATTTTTAGTCATCGTAATCACTAAATTTTCAACGAAAAAAGAAAAACCAATGCTTCTAGCCGGTTTTGGACCTTTCCCCCAGGACCCCGCGTCGGCGACAAAATGTTGTCTCCAGAATGAGATCCAAGTTGTCTCCAAGTAGAATGTTTGTCGCCAAATAATAAATGCGTCCGCATTGTAGTATTTAAAATTTCAAAGTGATTTACTACAACATTGGTGAATTCTCAACAACTGCTACGGAACACAAGACTATATTAAAGGAGTTATATATTCTAATGATCTTAGAAATATACCAGAGCAACAAATATTGGAAGAGTTAAAATCTCAAAACGTAACCGATATCTACAAAATTAAGAAACGGCACGACAACTCTCTTGTTGAAACTGGTCTCATCATCCTTACCTTCGCAGCTAACACACTACCAGAAAATGTGACGATTGGGTATGAAAGGGTATATTCCTCTCCCTCTAAGATCTAAGAATTGCTTACGATTTGGACACCCTACATCGACTTGAAGAAGAATCCCATACAATGGGACAATGAAACCTGCTTAAAAAAAAAATCATGCATCAATTGCAAACATAACCCAGATATCCAAAGCAATTACTCTCCACAAGACAAAAAGTTCCCGGCATTCATTAAACCACAAGAGATACATCAATAAAAGTTACAGAAAATGTAAATAATAAACCTACACTAAAGATATACAACATCCGCCACTCCCACCAGCTCACTTAATACTCCAGAGTAGTGAACAATCCTCTACCACAAGCTACAAGCAATACAAAGCTCACATCTGCCACTTCAACGATGGTAGAAATCCCCACGCCTACAATAGGGTAGGTTATTTTATCAATGACCGGGTTGCTACCTTTCATCGCAGAGAGTGCAAACTCTAGCTCTAGAAGAGAGACACTTCATTCAATTTGTTTGGCCAAACATGCACGGTTATTATTACTGTACGGATTATTAAATATTTGTGTTTTATGGCTATGGAAAATTGGAATAATCTGAGTATTTGGATTTCGATTTTATAGTATTATGTGGGTTATGGTAATGTGGTTATTGCAGCCATTTACTTTTTTAATATTAGTCCAAATCTTTTTGGGTTGGAAACGGGGTTTATGGACTGGTTGTTTTATGAACGGGTTCGTCTTTGCTTCTTTACAGAATTTCCTAAGTTATACATTCAATTTTTTGTACAAAATAAGGTTTTCTGGATTTTGCGTGCGTTTGTATGTGTCCCTTTTTGTTTAAGTAAACGGAGTTCAACTAAGGAGTGGTTCCACCAGGGGACTATTCTTCTTGCCCAACGAAGGGAGGACAGTGGAATGCTCAGATGAGCAGATGAGCCGATCATCTTCTGTAGAGTAGAACCTCAATTTTAATTTTGTCATACGCTGATAAGTTCAAACACATATAATATAGTAGTGATTGGAATTTTTGCCAGTTGCCTTTTTCAGTTATAAACCTGCTAATTGAAACTTTATAATTAGATCTGCCTATGGATATTGATGTCATAATCGGGAAGTGGTCAATGCTGTAGAGATTATCGATTTTGTAAGAAGACATAACCGAATATGTCGACGATGAACAAAGAGTAAGGTCTATGTTTATAAAGGTTTGGTGGGTCGAAAAGTGAGTCGGCCTCCCACCATTCAGAATGACAAAAATTTCTGACATAAACACCTCCTCTACAATTTTCCCAATGGTATTTATGCTTGAAGAGCCCCAGAGAGGGCTCTGTCATTATAATCACCTGAAGTAATACTGAAATCACAACAATTAAATATTTCTGAAGAAGCGATGCATGTACTCATAATGGTTACTTAAAGCCCAATGTTTATCTCAATAGCTATATATTCAATACCTTTCTTAATTAAAATAGCAATGCCTTGTTCGGTTGTGCCTTGTGTGATAAAGTTGTTCGCAAAATTGAAAAAGTAGCTTGAGTAGCTAACTGCGATTGAAATGGAATTATTATGTTTAATGTGTGTTTCTCGAAGGCAAAGAATCGTGGGGCTGTACTCTTATATATATACATGTACGCATGAAATGAAAATTTTTTTTCCAAATATCTAAAAATATTTAATTAACACTACTGCGTTTGAATTATAATAGAATAGAAGTTATGAAGCTTAAATCACAAAAATTCATGAAAATACTTGCTGTATGCTCACTTCAGTGGCACACTGTACTTTTGAGCCATTCTTTGTCTGATTCACTGTAGCACGTTGTTCTTCCATTTCAATTGAAATTGCTTCCCGCTCTCCAATTATGACGACTTGAGTTTGATCTTCTTCGAGGCATTATTTTAATCAACTAAAATGCAATACATTTAAAAGAGAAAATGTGAAACTATCGAACTAAATAATAAACTAGAAACGATAAAAATACTAATGAAATATTTTAATTTAAACGTGAATAAATTATTACAACTCAGTTCGATTACAATGAGAATCGATTCATTTCATTTAGGCATAGGCGAATCATGTTTAATCATCTGCTTTGCTTAGTTTTATTGTTTTAATACATGCAGTGTGTGTTGCGCCATAAAAGACAACGCAATTACTAGCAACAACGCCGGTTTGAAAATGTTTTGTTTCATTCTTGGTGTGTGCAGTGACATGTATATTCGACAACCACTAGCAGATCACTTCCAAATAAAAAGATTTGTTATGTTTCGTTAGCTTTGGTGTGTGCTCTTTCATATGTTTCATCGAACATAATAAAACGTTTTGTCTGATCCGATGTGATATGAGAATGAGAATAGACAGCCGATTCAGCTGCTACATAAGTATTTGCCTGGTTCATTGTTGTTTTTGAGCCGTCTAATTGCAGATTCTACCTTAGCGTAGGTAGGTTGTTGGACTGGTTTCTCGTTACTGGGGTGTGGGGGCGTATAAATTTGCACCGAGGTGCCTCTCAACAGTGTCTGCTGCGCCGGTGATCATTTGCGTCTAAGGGGGTGATCATTCCCCCTTATTGCGTCTAAGTGAATGGATCGGTTCTTCGTTGTATCTTGTGTCAAAAAAGCCAAGTAAAGAATTAATATAAATTATTAAGGAAACCCCTTTTGATAAAACATCAGTTAAAAAAAAAAATTTAAAATAAAAACGGGTAAAATTAAGCGCCATCCTTTGGTTCGCCTCATTGCGGCATTTATACATTAAATATGGTAAAAATTCGGAATCTTAGCGACGTTTCGGGTGTTAGCAATTCTAAGAGAGATGACTCAAATCGATCTGACTCCGGGTTCCTAGTGGCACCTCATGGTTACATCAACAACAAAAACAACAACAACGCCAAGTGTCTCCAAGTATAAAGTGACGCATTCAGGCGCCTTACTGAAATATGCTCGTTCGTTGATATGTAGAGTCAATTTTGAAATTTGTACCACAGCTGGGACTCCTTGTGCTCAGGAGATGTGCCGGCAGACGGCTGCATCAAAAAGACCACCCAGTCCACTTTCCCGTCATGGTAGGGTAAAGAAAGGGGAAGAAAGGGGTCAGCCCAAACCGTGGAATCTTCCATTTCTCTGGAAAGTCCTGGCACATCATCAATCAGGATGAGACCACTGAAACACTTGATGCTTTGCTTGAGGCAAATTATACTGAAACCACTCGCAGGACTACAAAATCAACTCCTATCAACACTAATAATGTGAGCAATGCTCACCTTTTGGAACAGGAGCTGGCTCTGGTCTCCGGGCCAAAGAGTTTATCGCTTAAAGTTATGAGAAATGATACTGTAAGGGTCTATACTGAGGATTCTGAATGGTATCATAGTCTGGTTCGTCACCTAAAAGCTCGTAACATTAATCACTACCAATTTATGAAGGACAAAGCTTTCAGAGTAGTGGTTCGCAACCTGGCCAGCACCACCCCCACACTATTATAAAGGAAGTCTTTTATACCAAAGACCACAATGTCACCGGAGTGTATAATACCAACCCCCGCAAGTTAATCACCAAGGTTAATGGAGCAGATACTGAAAAGATGTTACCAAATAACTTCTTCTTCATTAACTTTGCCAAAGCACCAGTGCTATAGATGCTTTGGGCACACCAAAAATTACTCTCTCCGACAGTTGATTTGTGGGAAAACCATACCACCACCCAATGTTTGGCTGTGGAGGACCTTTTCTGCATAAATTGTGATTACAAACATCCTGCTTGGAGTGAGGACTTCCGAGTATTCAAAAAGAAATTAAACAGCAGACTGTCGGGAGCAGATAGTGCATTAAAGCTTTGCCATTTGCATGTGACTGAGCTTTCGCCACATGTTGCTGAAGCTTTCTATTACTCCAATTCGCCGTCCAGTCACCTTTATATATCTATTCTTAAATACTCTTGTCATTCCAACTCCGATCACCACAATAAAGAATTATAATTTTATATCGAGTGGCCTTTTAAATGTATTTTATTTAAAGCTGGCCATAGGTGGAGTAATCTAACTCCTCCTCGAAACATTTTGTGACCCCGACGTGATTGAGTTGGTGTTAGTTTTTAAGCATTATTATACATCGGTATAATAATCAATCGTGCAATAATCGGTGCAATACAAAGTTAAATTTTTTTGTGAACAATTCGGTGCGAGAACTACTTTTCCATTATTGTGTACATTTCGGGACACATAGCAGTTTCGGTTCGCATTCGCGAAGCAAAGCTTTAATGCACTATCCAGCGCTATTTTAGTTCTGCTCCCGACATGCTCCTCCCGTTAGAAGGTTCAAATTTCCAAACGAGGTGGTTTCAAGGGGCAGAACGGCGAGCTTGCCAACAGCTCTCTTATCAAGGCCACTGGTAGTGCGGATGATAGCAACTCGAGCCACACAATTGTCTCCGGAATATGATACTGTAGCTACCTATCACTGCTGTAAGAGCTTGGACAGTGGCGTCTATCGATGATAATCTACACCCAGGCTAAATGGTGTTGCTGAAAAAGGATAACCTACCGCCACTCAGGTGGCATTTTGGTCGAGTCGACAGTATCACCGACCATAATATTGATGTGATGCTTATCACTGAGACATGGCTGCAAACTGGAGTCCCAGATCTTTATACTTGGCTACAACATTCACAAGGCAGACCATTACAGCACCAGGCCTGGAGGAGACAGTTTTATCGCACCTGGGACCCTGTTGTAGACATTGTTTTTCGTAGAGTGTCGAATAGAGTGCTGACGCTCCATAAACAGGATGACAGGTTTTTGTCAAATGTCTCCCCCGACGATTCCACAAAGTACTCCTTGTGGAAGCTGGCGAGAAGGTATAAACAACAGGTAACCCCAAAATTTCCAATCAAGAAGGCTGACGGATCTTTTAGCGAGCGAGCCGAGGCTTTCGCAGATGATTTGGAAGCTCGATTTCAGCTATTCGACACCAGCTCACAACACAGGGTTCGCCAGATCCAGATGAGACTTGAAAGCGCCGGACAATTATGCCTCCCAGTTGCTCCCATTACAGTCAAGCAAGTCTCGGTATATATTAAAGGGTTGAACACTAAAAAGGCTCCAGAGCAGCTGAATAGGGTGGTTAACTTTATTCGCGAAGGATTTGAGGCTAAGGAATACGTGGTGGCAGCGTATCTTGACATAAAGCAGGATTTTGACAGAGTTTGACACGACGGGCTACTCAGTAAGCTCAAGAATCTCTTGCCGCCTCAACTATGGTTAATCGTGCGTAGTTACCTTGATAACAGGACCTTCTTAATGGCACTGGATGGTGTGGAGTCTAGCATCAAGGCTCTTCGCGCAGATATCCCCAGGGTAGCGCTTTGGCTCAGAAATACGCACTGGCTCAGAAATACCACTGGCGGATACTAAGAACCTGATCATTGCCACGTCTGCTGACGATGCGGCCATCCTTGTCAGAAACAAGTGCATTTACGAAGCCACGGACTCACTGCAGCAATACCTGCATATTTTTGAAAACTGGACACGACGTTCAAACATTTACATTAACAAAAACAAATGTGCCAATGTGGCGTACGACTTACGGCTGGATTTCTGTACTAGAGTTTTCATTGGAAACCAGCTGCTGGAACACCATTCAGCTGACAAATATCTGGGTGTGTATTTGATTAGGCGGCTAACGTTCAAGACACATATTTCAAGTATCATGAAATCCTTAAGACAGGGGATTGGTAAATTCCATTGGCTTTTAAATAGCAAGAATAAATTGTCCTTGGGAAATAAGGTGAACATTTACAAAGCATTTACTCCTGCTTGGCCATAAGGTTTGCAGGTGTATGGCATAGCAGCGAGGTCAAACATCACGAAGGTGAGACTACGGCAGGCCAAGATATTGCATATGCTTACTGGTGCCCCTAGGTTCATGCGAACGGCGGACCTTGAGAACGACTTAAAAATACCAAAAATTGGCGATGTGATTAATCGTCAGGCCACAAAATATATGGAGAGGTTGAAAAATCATCCAAATAATCTAGCAAGGCGCCTTCTAGCAAGGCGCATTCCTCATCAAACCATAGTTTCATTCGCACAATGGGTGCGAAACCAATTGTGTTATCCGGAGTAGATTTGATGACGTTAGAGTATTGATTCCACTCATCGGCAATGCTGGCGGAGGTGGGTTTGACGCGGTTGCTAGTTTGGTTTATAGGCAATGTTTGTATTCCTTGACGACCTCCGGTAAAGACAGGTTTCTAAATTGGTACCGCTGCAATCGGTTTGGTCGGGTCTCATGTTAGATATTCGAGCACTGACTTATGCTCGAATTATGGTCAGAATTGACGTTTGCCCCCAGTAAGGTACTGACGTCTGGTATACAGCTGGAGTTACGCCCGTCTATCATCACATGGTCGATTTGCTTGTTGGTTCGACCATCGGGATGTCGCCAGGTTGCCTTGTGAATGCCCTTATGTGGAAAGTTGGTACTGCTAATCACCAGGTTATTTGATACCGCAAATTCGATTAGTCGGCTGCCGTTGTTTGTGAATCCATCTTGTAGGCTATGCGCAGTCACCCCTACCTAGTTCCGCATTGAAGTCACCCAATACGACTTTTACATCGTATTGCGGACATGCTCTAAGAGCCTTATCCAAGAGTTCATCGAATCCTTCCTTGGTGGACTTTTCTGCGTCTTCTGTAGGAGCGTGCGCACATACACGGCTGATGTTCTTAAATGTGCTCTTAATACGGATTCTTGTCAGTCGCTCACTCTCTTTCGAGAACCCGATTATTCTCTGGCGAAGCCTCTTACCCACAGTGAATCCGCATCCTAATATGTGGTTTATGGCATGGCCGCTGTAATAAATAACCGCTTTTGGCCGGTGGATGGTGTCACTTTACGATACCTTCCATCTCATCTCTTGGAGGGCGATATGTCGGCGCGTCGTCAACAACTGCCTTTTCAAGCATTATAACTACACCTGGTGTGTTAAGTGGCCCAGGTTCCAGGTCCCAGGTGGTCGGAAGGACCCAAATCCTGGTCCTTTGAACGTTGGGTGGTCGTTTGCCATTTAAGGGGGTCCCTTTTTTATTGCATTCCCTTCTTTAGGATTCTTGGCAATTGATTATAAGACGGGCGGATCGCCAGCCCTTCGCTTCCGATTCGCAATAACTCACACTTATCCAGATTTGACGGATGTCAAAATGCGGTTTCCGTGGGGAGCCACGTGGAGGCGGTGAGATGATTTGATGTGGTCCTACATTGGGATCGATTCGCAAGTGCACTGTCAAGTCGACTAGTCGTCTCCTTTCGCTTTCCGAATTTAACAACACAAAAAACTAAATCAAGAGACAAGATAATCAATTGTTCTTATCTCAAAATGCCTGTTGAACGCAGTCCCCCGGCTCTCTTCGGCCACAACATTGATCATAGAAAAGACATCAAACACGCAAATACAAACTTCAACCAATCAAAACCCACAAGAGTCAAAAATAAAACGCAACCGTAGTAAGCTCTCTCCCAACAACACTTCCGAACAAAATAGCAATAGTAAAAAAAGTAGGCAAAAAACTCAAACACAAACGACAACATAAACAACACTGCAAAAGTACTGGCTGAGCGCGCATAATACTAATAACAGGTTCGAACTTCTCTCAAAAGACAAAACGGCTGAAGACGGCAGTGGTACAGAAGCAAATTCTAATGCGCCAAATCAACCTCGACCACCTACTAAAATTCACAAGCCACCACTAATATACGTACAGGACGTAGAACAAATCAACGTACTAAACAAAGCTCAAAACACTTAAAAACAACGAAGTATGTGTACAGACAAATGACTCGTCGAACTACTCGGCGGTGGTTAAGATGCTCAGGGAAAACAAAACTAAATACTACACCTTTAAGCCGAAAGAGGAGCGGGGATTCAAAACAGTACTTAGGAATATGCACTACGCCACTGACCTTGACGAACTTAAGAACGAGCTATCGGAACTAGGCCACGACGTCATTAATATACACAACGTACAACAAAAACTGACAAAGAAACCACTGACGGTATTTTTCATTGAACTAAAAGCCAAAGCAAATAATAGAGAAATCTTTAATATTACAACACTCCTATGTACCAAAGTCATATTTGAGCCACCACACCACAAACGCACGGTAGCTCAGTGCTCAAACTGCCAAAAATATGGTCATACACGAAATTTCTGCACCAAAGACCCGAACTGCGTCAAATGCGCTGGCAAGCACAAAACTATTGACTGCAAACTAATAAGTGCAGATCAAATTAAATGCGCTCTTTGTGGCGGCTCACACACAGCCAACTATAAGGGATGTGACGTATACAAACATCTAAAAATTAAAAGATTTCCCTCACTAAAAGAGAAAGACGATAAAAAAGATGACCATCAGGTAGTAGAACAGACATCAAACAAAGTCAAAATTGGAATAACGTAAGCCCAAACAGCAGCCAGTAACCGTAGAAACCCCACAAATCAGTTACAACCTCAACAAAAAGATGAGGAACACAACAAAAACGAAAGCAACAAAAACGAATCCAACAAAAAAACACAGAAAAAAAGACCGAATTTTCAAAAGATTTAGCGGAAATAAAAGATATAATAAAACAACTAGCGCAACAAATGAACTTAATTCAACTGAAGTGAACACAACCAAGTCCAAACTATGGCACAACAACAAAACTGACTGGGATACCTATCGCGACTACATTAACACAAACTTGAATACAAGCATTCCACTGAGATCACCCGACAACGTAGTCCACCTAAACGATACCATTGAGAAGGCAGTATTGCAAGCAACTCAGGACAATATTATACACCATGTAAAGCGATACACACCCCCTACGCTTCGCAAATTGATATGTACAAAAAGAAAACTGAGAAAAGCATGGACCATTTTCAGATCCCCCGATGCGAAAAATAAATATAACAAGGAATCAAAGAAATTAGAAAATATCTCCCAAATCACAAAAATTACGAAATCACGAAGTATTTACAGAGGCTAACTCCGACAAGCTTTACCGACTACTCCCTGTGGAAAGCTACAAAAAAACTGACAAATAAAACAATACACCAGGCACCTATAAAAATGGACAATGGATCATGGGCAGTAACTAAGGGAGCTACCACTTCAAGCAGTGGTATACATACGTAATATTTTCAACGCGATAATTAGATTAAATTACTTTCCTAAAGTATGGAAAGTGGCTGAAGTCATTGCAATTCCAAAACCTGGTAAAGACGTATATAATCCAGCATCATATAGACCAATTAGCTTACTTCCAGTGTTGTCAAGAATATTCGAGAAGCTCCTGTGCCAGCGACTGTTACCTATTATAGAACGCAAACATATAATACCTGACCACCAATTTGGCATTAGACGAAAACACTCGACCATACAACACATCCATCCTGTGACTCATAAAATTGTAAACGATCTTGACGACAAAAAGTTCTGCATAGGAGTTTTTCTAGATGTAGAAAAGGCATTCGACAAAGTTTGGCACAAAGGACTAATCAGCAAATTGCGCCATATATTTCCGCATAACGTTCTACAGATATTAGTATACTATATCACAGAAAGACATTTTTTCGTTAGGTACTCAGATGAATATTCCACATTAAGAAAAATCAAAACAGGAGTACCACAAGGAAGTGTACTAGGACCGTTATTATACACTATCTTTACAGCGGACATACCATCACCAAATGACGACGCTTCAATGATAGCCACATTTGCTGATGACACTATAATACTTAGTGCACATAGACAAGTAAACATAGCAACATTCAAACTACAACAGCATCTGGATACTACCCTAAGGTGGTTTGAAAAGTGGCAAATAAAAGTAAATAATACCAAAACAGTACATGTTATATATACAACTAAAACTAAATTCACACCACCTCGTATAGCGGAGCTGACGTAAAAATTGAAAATGTAGCCAAATACCTAGGATTATATATTGACAACAAACTCAACTGGAAATACCATATACTTAAAAAACGGGATCAAATCAAGCTGAGCATTAGTCAATTATATTGGCTGCTCAAATCAAAGTTAACATTAGAAAACAAAATACTGATCTACAAAGCTATTATAAGACCAATCTGGACGTACGGAGCACAAATCTGGGGAACGGCCAAAAAATCAAATACAGACATAATACAAAGACAACAATCAAAAATCATTCGTATGATCACCAAGGCTGGGTGGTATATAACTAACAATGATCTGCATCGTGATCTTAATATTCCAACAGTAACAGAGGAGATTACAAAAATAAGTCGTATCTACCAGACCAAGCTTACCCAACACCCAAATATTGGTGTCAACCTACTACCAATACAGGAACTACAATGCAGACACAGGTTACAGAGGACAAGGCCAGTGGATCTGGTTGAATAAATTCGAAGCTATATATATATATATCTCAATACCTCTTTCTTTTTTTCTTTGTTTTTGTTTAATGTGTTTATTTTTGTATTTTATATTCTTATTACATTTATGTTTGCTTTACTATATTTTGCTCTATAATTGTATTAATTTAATTTAAATGTATATTATTTTTGTTACTATTTTGATTTTTTTCCCCTACATCCTTACAAAAATAAAAAACTTTTGTGATCTGCTCACATAAATTAGTTACAACCCTAAAATAACGTTTAAACCATGTACTAATAGTCTTAATAAAAAATAAAGACATATGTACACGACATATGGGAAATATAAAAAAAAAAAAAAAAAACATTGGGATCGGTCTGGCATTCGACAGGCTAAAGGCAATCAGACATCCCATATGTGTCTACATCCTTCCTTATCAAATTCTTGGCAAAATCTGAAGGGCTAAGGTAATCTGATAATAAAGCATGGCTAGAGAATCAGATACCAATTTGTCCTTTCTGAATCCCATTTGAAGACTATCCAGTTGTTTGCTATTTATAGCTAGCCACCATAGCCGCTTTGAAATTATTTTGTCTAACAGTTTCGTCATGCATGGGTTGTGGCACATAGGGCGGTAGGAGTTGATGGAGTTTTTGTCAGTGTTTGGTTTTGGTATGGGTATAACTTTGCTGTTTTTAAATTGTTGTGATATATGACTGTTGAAGATATTGTTAAGAAGGTTTAGAAGACTTTGTAGTATAATGGTTTGTAGGTTTTTAAGCATTGGGTAGCTAATTCGATCTATTCCCGGCGTTTTCCCTTTTAATTGATTAAGTGAATGTTTAAGTTCAGTCATAGTTATGTCTTTTTCCAGTTGTTGGGCAGCAGGGGAAGGGTTATGTGTTATAGAGTGGTATATGTTTATTTTATTCTGTTGGGTGAAAGTTGTCATCTTGAGCAGAATTTGGCCAATGGGTACATAATGTATTGGCTATATCTTTTGTTTTAAAAATATTTTGTGTGGGGTTTTTGGGATTGGTGAGGCGATGCATGTTGTCTCTGGATTTTAATATGTTTGATCATATTTTCGATGTGCAGGAGTTCAGCTTAATTTCAGCAGTAAACTTGAGTGTTGCTATTGTTTATTTAATTTTTATTTCACGCTTTAGTTAGGCATTTGCTTTTTTGTGTATAAGCATTTTATAAGTGTTTATGTTTCTTTCTGGGTGAGCCATGTAAAATTTTTCTTGTTTTTCAATTGTTGTAGGGTTAGGTCTCACCAGGGAACGTTTATGGAAGGGTGGGTAGGATGGGTTTGGGGTATGACTTGGTTTGCTCTCTGAATAATTATTTAAATCACATTGGCTGTTTCTTTGTTTATGTATGTACTATGTGGTCTTTCATTAGAAAATTTTGTTGTAATTTCCTGAAATAGGGGCCAGTTGGCTTTATCTGAGTTAAATTTGGGTCTGGAGGTGGGGTTGCTCGTAGTAGTCTCTTCCAAGAGGTTAATGTGGATAGGGTAGTCATCACTGCCTGAGAAAAATTTTTCTGTTTTCCATTTACAGTGTAGTGTAAAATGAGGGGATGCGTGAAAGTATAGTGCGTGCTGAAGTAATTTAGAGATCCGTTGTTTAGGGTTATAAAAGACGATTGGTTTATATATTTGAATAATATGTTACCTGTGGTTAAAATCAGCTGTTAAATTCTTCTGTAATGAGTACTTGTGTTGTTAGGTTGTTGTATGTGTTTTTAATGTTTTCAAGATTACATGGTTTGTTAGGCGGTATATACGAAAAGGCTATGATGAATTCGATTTTAGAGTGTATTGTTACTGCTATTGTGTCGAAACGTAAAGTGTTTATAGTTAGTGTTGAACAGATATCCACCATATCCATTTGTCGCTGTGTTTTTGTGGTAAAGTATATAGTTGATGGGGATGAGAATGTTTTGCATGGAAAGAAGGTGTATGTCTTGTAGAGATATTAATTTTTGAATGACTGCTTTTCATTATGATTTGCAACTGACTAAAATTGTTTAAGTAGCCGTTAATATTCCATTGAATCTTTAATCTTTAATATTTATTTGCATGTTAATAATATTACATTGTGTTTGCTTATAATATATGAGGAAGAAGATTTCAGGCTATTTAATTCCTTCACAACTTAATTATGGGTAGGATGGTATTATTAGGAACTTACATTTAAAAGAACAATTGGGACGGCAAAATATAATAAAAACCTTCCAATTTTTAAATATTTTAAAGAACCTACTTACCCCTCAGCTGTTCCAACTCGTCAGGAGCTTTTTAACGGACAGAAGCTTTCGTGTTCTAATCGATGGTGAGAAATCGACAAGAAGACCAATCTGCACTGGTGTACCACAAGGCAGCGTATTAGACCCTACTCTGTATACGAAGAAGTCCAAGTATAAAAGTTGCCAGGGAGTCTTTGCAGCAATACGTGTGTTGCTTTGAGAAGTGGGCTCTTGACTGGAACATAGGCATCAATGCCAGCAAATGTGCCTGTGTTACGTATGCCACACGGCCATTGTCTTGCCCTGGCATATCGTTGCTACGCTCTATTCTGAAGCACAAGCCTGCGCATAAATACCTTGGAGTCATACTGGACAGGAGACTTAAATTTCAAAGACATGTACAAATGGTTCAGCGGTCCGTGCTGGCAAAAGCTGGAAAAATATCTTGGCTGTTGTCTTCCAAGAGCAAGCTGTCCTTGGATAACAAGACAACAATATACAAAACAATTTTAAGCCCCATATGGAAATAAGCGCTGCAAGTATACGGCACATCTGCTAAGTCGCATATGGATAAAATCAGAATTGTTCAAGCTAAAACCCTTAGAAAAATTTGAAATGCTCCCTGGTACATGCGTACAAGGGAAAAGGATCTTAGGGTTCCTAAAGTCTGCGATGTTATCCATGCACAAGCGGGGAAATATCTAGAGCGCCTTGGTTCTCACCCAAATGCACTCGTGAGACGGCTAACTTCAAGAGCCAGAAAGAGAAGACTCAAAAGGTGTCACCCACAGGATCTTCCTACGAGGGTCCTCTCATAAGTTACTACTGTCAAATTCAGTAAATTTTCTATATGTAATTAAGTAACTGAAAAAATTTTTTTTTTTTTTTTTTGTGCGCCTGGAGGTGAGTAATCTTCAAAAGATACCAATGGCCCGTACCATTGGTTATGCCCGATTCAGGTATATCTCGTCTGCCTACGGGCTAAACCTCACCCCTCAGAGAGGCACTATGAGATCCGGCCGCGCGCGCTCATAGTAGTATGAAATTTGTTCCTCTCATTTTTTCATTTAAGTGATGACTACGACTAAGTTACCTTAACAAGTAGTTTACGCTTCTGTAGTGTTATTCGCGTTTGGTAGGTAGCTTTCCAGCGAACGCACCTACTAATACCGTCATTACATGCGGTTTTTCCTTATGGCGCTAGGTCGAACGGTCTTGTTCTTTGTAGTCGGCGCTCAAGGTTTCTCACGTCCAGAGTACGGATTATTTTATTATTGCAGTGACCATGAATACGAGAACGAAGTTTGCGAGCAAAGTTTGTTACTTCGTTACTCACGGTAGCAATTCCTAGATCTCTGTGAATATCACTATTCCTTATATACCATGGAGCATTCACGATTGCTCTTAGCGTTCTGTTTTGGAATGTTTGTATTATAGCCATATTACTTGGTTTGGTACAACCCCAAAGTTGAATACC
This sequence comes from Cacoxenus indagator, assembly GCA_035041755.1. Taxonomy (NCBI): domain Eukaryota; kingdom Metazoa; phylum Arthropoda; class Insecta; order Diptera; family Drosophilidae; genus Cacoxenus; species Cacoxenus indagator. The sequence goes on from JAWNKX010001108.1 coordinate 244,977, forward strand.
GTATGTCCAAGAAGGTTTTAGCACTTGTTTATACAGGAGAAGTTTGTTGTATACGCTTAGCTTTGAATATCTTCCGAGTAGCCAATACATTTCTCTAACTCTGATTGCGAGCTCGTCGCGCTTTTTCTTTACGTGTGGCTTCCACTTAAGTTTAGCGTCTAGGGTCATTCCTAGATATTTCGCCTCGTTTGCGTACGGTATTTGTACCGAGTTAATGAAAACAGGTAAGTTGTTTATCCTTTTGTACGTGAAATTGACATGCGTCGACTTGGTCTCATTAAGGGCAATTCGCCAGGTCTTTGTCCACTCGCATACTTTATTAAGAGCCCGTTGGAGTTTTTCAGTTGATGATTCGACTGACTCATCGATTGCGAGGATAGCCGTATCGTCTGCGAACGTTGCTACGATGGTCCCTTCATCCTGTGGTATATCTCTTGTGTAGAGCAGGAATAAGATTGGGCCGAGAACGCTTCCTTGAGGAACACCGGCGTGGATTTCTTTGAATTCCGAGAATTCAGTCTCATGTCTAACACGAAAGAGTCTGTTCTCAAGGTAGGATTTCAATATTTTGAATAATTTTTCCGGTAGGATTGTCCTTAGCTTATACATGAGGCCTTCGTGCCATACCTTGTCGAAGGCTTGCGATACGTCGAGAAAAACGCTCGAGCAAATCTTTTTGCATTCTAGAGCATTCTCAATTTCATTTGTTATTTGATAAACCTGATCGATTGTGGAATGCTGAACCCGGAAGCCGAATTGATGATCTGGTATCAAGCGTCTTTCTTCAATTACTGGTTGTAATCGTTTTAGCAGAAGTTTCTCATAAACCTTAGATATTATCGGCAGTAGCGAAATAGGTCTATATGATTTCTTATCATTTGTATTCTTCCCTGGTTTCGGAACCATAATGACTTCGGCTACTTTCCATTGTCTTGGAACATATGAAAGTCTCAGAGAAGCATTTATAATGTACAGCAGCTTAACTATTGCTCTTTTTGGTAGCTCCTTTAGAACTTCGGCAGTGATAAGATCGTATCCTGGAGCTTTGTTATTTTTCAACTTTCTTATTGTCATTCGAAGCTCGGACAGAGATACGGATTTTACTTTATAGTTGTCGGATCCCGTATTAACATTCGGTTCTTCGTTTAAAGGTCGTCTGTCGAACGGCCTGAATGTTTCTTCTAGATGCTCGGCAAATAGATCCGCTTTCTCCTTGTCTCCTTTTGCCCATTCGCCGTTAGCTTTTCTTATTGGTGGCGAGTGCATTTTTGGTTTCCTTATGGACTTCAAGGCTTTCCAAAGTGAGTAGTTTGAGCTCTTTTCAGCAGTCAAGCCCTCTAGGCAAGTAGAAGTTTCGAGATTTCTTAGATCCTGTAGCTCATTTTTAAGTTTGTTGCAAAGATGGTTCAGATAAGTTTTATCAGGGGGTTCGCGGGATTGTTGCCATCTCTTACGCGCTCTCCTCTTTTCTCGTATGAGGTCCTCTATTTCAGGCGTGTACTTGACTTTATTGTTCCGTGTAGCTGTCTTCCGGAAGGGAGTGTTTTTCCACGCTGCACTCTGAATGGCTTCCACGAGGTTGTCAACTTCATCTTCTATTTCTAGCGGTGTCTTTAGTGGCACATTTAAAGCAACATTTTCTTTACAGTCTTTTCGGAAAAGATCCCAGTTGGTTTTGTTACTACTTAACCTGGGCGGTCCTACATTCATTGCTACACTTATACCCATTTTCAGGGTGACTGGTGAGTGGTCTGAGCATAGATCGTAGCATTCTTCGACTTCCGTCAGAGTTTTGTTTAGCCCTTTTGCAATAAAGAAGTCGACGAGGTCAGGGATTTTATTTTTGTCAGTTGGCCAATATGTTGGCTTTCCCGTCGAATAAAAGTCCACACCACGCTTCATACTGGCTTTGTATAGTAGTCTGCCTTTCGTTGAGTTGCATCTTGAACCCCAAAAAGTGTGTTTCGCATTAAAGTCCCCACCGATTATAAAATTAGACCCAGATGAGTCAAAGAGGTGGTCAAGGTCGTCGTCTATCAGTCTATATCCCGGGGGGAAGTAGCAAGATCTGATAAGATAGTCTAAATGGTTTACTACAACGGAGACTGAACTTATTTGCATAGAATCGAGTTCTATTTTTATGTCTGTTGAGTGCTTAATACAATCTTTAATGTAAAGAGAGGATCCGCCTCTGGCATTTTCCGAAGGATGATGCGCGTGATAATCTCTGTAACCTTTTATTTTGGGTCCATGTCCCTTTCTTAAGTGGGTTTCCGATATTAGGCATATATCAATATTGTTTTTCCGTAGAAATATTTCTAGTTCGTTAATTTTGTTTAGGAGGCCGTTTGCGTTCCATGTCAGTAATTTAAGAAACTCTATCATATTCATGTTTTGTTATTAGGCTTCCGAGGTTTGAACTCGGGCTTGCTCAATTTGTCAAATAAAACTTGATTAATCTTTCTTTGCTGCTCAAGTTTTTCTAATATAACAGTTAATAATTGACGGATCGGATCTGTTGTATATGATCTTGACTGGTCTCCATGTATCGCGACTTGCGCGTACGATCTCGTATCAGCCAACGCCGGATTTTTCTTTGTACTTGGTCCGGCCACGTTCTCTTGTGCAATTTCTTTATTTTTCTGTATCGGTTTCGTCCTTATGACTGCCCTAGCGGTTTTTGGATTATCGGTTTTACGATATTTTAAGCTTGGGTCTGGGTGTACCGGTTTCTTGAGAGTGTCGCGTCTTTTTTGTAGTTCTTTCGCTACCTCGCAACCTCTGTAATTTGCTGGGTGGTTTTTCGTACAATTTGCGCAGACCGCTGGGACCTGCTTGTTTTTGTCGCACTCTTCCGAGAGATGTTTACCGGTACATTTAACGCACCGTGGTTCTTTCTGGCAGTATGCTTTTGTGTGGTTAAAACCTTGGCAACGTTTGCACTGAGGAACCGTTCTCCTTCCCTTACGCATTGGCTCGATTTTGACCTTTATGTTTAGGATTGTCTTGATTTTGAAGATATCCTCCACATTCTCGCTCCTATCAAAGGTCAGCATAAACAGTGGAAGGCCGCGTTTGATTACGAAATCTTTGTCTCCTTCCGTGCATTGCTTTTCCTTCTTGATAATATTCACGGCGTCAATAATTTTTAGGCCTTGTGTTTGCACGTCTTCCATAATATCTTCTTTACTGCATGTCGGGTGGAGTCCCCTAACGATGACTCGCATCGGTTTTTCGTACTTATTTTCATAAGTAAACCATTAAAACGTTAATTTTCCACACGTTATTTCGGCGTGAGATTATATTATACTTCGTCTTCAGCGTATTTTTGAGAAGGTTACGAAGTTTTCCGTAGTCCTCTATCCCGACGACATTTATTGCAGGTGGAGGACGAGGTTTCGCTTTAGTTTTTGTCTTGTTTGTTACAGCGGCCTTATATTTTTCCTGCAAAACTTCGGGTGAGGTTACAGCCTTACGCTTTTTGCTAGGTCGTCCCTTAACGGCCGGATCGGTTTCGCGGGCAAGTTCTTCTTCGTCCGTGAAATATGCCGTTGCTGGACAGTTCGGCGTTGTCTCGAGATCTTTCGGTATACGAAGGTTTTTAAGATCCTCGTTTTCTTTTCGCAGTGAATCTACTTCCTTCTTAAGCTCATAGAAGAGTCGCTCCATTTCATTAAGTTTAGCTCGTAATTCGTTGTTCTCTTTTACGAAGCATTTCGTTTTCACTGAGTCCTGATTAACCGGAGGACTTCTTTTTCCGGTGACATGCGATCTAGGTGGAGATCGATATATCTTTTTTCTTTTTTCAGAGAGATCTATTGGCAAAATTGTTGAACTTGCCCTTGACGCTATCGGTGGTGATCTTAGCATAGTATTTTTCGCTCTGAAAGGGTCTTTTAGAAGCAATAGTTGGTCCTCCCCAGAATCCGAGGGACCGACCTCCGTAGAGGGTGGATTTTCCAGAATAACTGGTCTGCCACCTGGGGTAATAATTCCACGTGTTTGTTCCATTGCATCTTTTCGTTGTTGTATTTTATACCTTCTACCAGGTTTTAACACTGCCGTCCTTCTAGGATCAGACGCAGACCAGGAAGCCGGCTACTATAGGTCAGACGCTCTTGGATTTGTGTTTGCCGTCGGTTTTGCCCTTCAACTATAACCTGGCTGCCTTGGGTGGCCCTACCAGGAGAATACACTCCCGACAGCATAGCTTATAGCATCACCAAGGCTACTCCCTCTGACGTTAGATTTTAGTCGCCTCTTACGACAGGCATACATTACCTCAAGGCTATTCTATCCCCGACCTTGAAGAGGCTAACTGTACATATGTAAATAGTTATTATTCATTTTAAGTTGTTTGTAAGTCCACAGGTTTACATTATTTTTTCTTTTTCATTTATATACAATTAGGTTAGGCTGCCACTGAAGGTAGTAGGAAACTAGTTAATAATTATTTTAAATAAATAAATGTATTATATAAAAAAAAAAAAACAAATTATTTAATTTGTTTTTTTTTTTAAATATTTTTTTTTTTATATTTTTATTTTTTATTTTTTTTTTACTACATACTACTAAATTCTAATATTTAACCTTAACCTACGGCCCAACTAAATCATTAATATGTAAGAATTCAGAGTATCTACATCTATCATTGAAGTTTTCAGTGAGTCGGTTAAGCCTGTCCCCAACCTGCTCGACATTAGCTATACTATGCAAATCATTAGTAGAATGGTGGCAAGAAAGATTATGAATCATTTTCAGAACCTTATTTTGAGAAATATGTAGCCTTTTCACATAACAACGCGCAATGGCAGCCTAAACAGGGGCCCCATAGAAGATTATAGCTTGAAATATTGATCTGAAAAGATGTTCCCCCCCCCCCCAAAAGAAGAGTACATTGTCTATTATAGAAAAATAAATTGACTTTTGTACAGATTAATATTTAGGACAAATGGGTGAATTTCAATTTTACAATTAGTTTGTAAAGTCGTGTTGTGACTGGAATTTAACAATACATGAATTTTAACAATAAATAAACAATTAAAGATAACACCAATTAACAATGAGTAAGTAATGTAATGAAGTAATGTGTAATGTAACTGGTCTCACCCTTTTTAGCCTACGTTGCTGAGTTAGTTCAACACACCATCGTTCGAATGCTTGGAAAGTTTGGTTTGGTATTATCTGCTTAAATTGATTATTTCCTCATCTACTGTCGCAATTCTTAGGTCTGGATGAAGGTCCGTGTTGGTGATATACCATTGGGCTTTTGTGATGGTGCGAATAATTTTTGATTGTTGCCTCTGGATTAACTTTATATTTGATTTTTTGGCAACTCCCCATATTTCGGCTCCATATGTCCAAATTGGTTTAATAATTGTCATAGATTAGGAGCTTGTTTTCAAGTGAAATGTTTGTATTTGGTTTGAGCAGCAGGTGCAGTTGTCTTACTTTCATGGTGCATGGTATGTGGTGTTTCCAGTGTAGTTTACTGTCAATATATAATCCCAAGTACTTGGCTTCTTTTTGAATGGTTACGTCGTCTCCGTCAATATTTCTCTGAAAAGATAAATTTTGTTTTCAATGTTCAAGCGAGATTTTCTGTTAATGAGTATAAAATTCTTATGTGAGTGTTAACCTTATTGACGACGTAATCGATATGGTCTTTGAATATAGTTTTGGAGTCTAAGATCACCCCCAGATATCTAACATAGTTTTTCAGGGGACATCTGTGTTATGTAGCTTTATGTGGCGGTATGTATGTAGCTGTGGACGATTTTAATCAGTTCGAGAGGGAAATTTAACTGATTCAACTTGAAAATAAGTCCGTTGTGCCACAATGAGTCGAAAGCAGCTTTGATGTCTAGCAAGTTCATGCCTGTGGAATTACCATTCTGAAAGTTCTGCCTAGCAATCTTCTTAATTCGGACTAAAGGGTGCATAGTGTTGTGCTTTTTACGAAAGCCAAATTGCTGACTTGGGAGAATTTCGTTATCGTTAACAAATGAGGTAAACTTGTCCTTGATGACTTTCTCTAAGATTTTGCTCATTGAGGACAGCAAACTAATTGGCCGATATGAGAATAGGGACTCAGCCTGCTTCAGAGGTTTTTTTATAGGTATCACTTTAGTTGTTTTCAAGACCAGTGGATAATAACCAAAACGAAGGTAGGCATTTACAATGATAGTTAGGAATTGCATAACACTACGTGGGACCGCTTTCAGACATAGGTTGTCATTTTCGTCTATTCCAAGAGCCTTATTCCTCTTTAGGTTTTTAATTATATATGAAACTGTAGCGGTACTGATGAGGTAACTATCATCGGCTCTGGTGGGAGCCGAATTTAATGCATTTACGCAAGTTCTAACTTCAGTCTCAGTGGTTGGGTCACTCAGTAAATTGGAGCAAGAATGGTTACTATGGAAAGATTGGGCTAAGGCATTGCGTTTTTGCTCGGGTAGTGAATTGTTCCACTCACCAAATAGGGATGTTTAAGGTTTCCTTTTTTATTACTTAATAGTAATAGTTTCTAAGTTGAATTAAGGATGTATTGAGGCAGCAACGTAGAATTAAATTGAGCTCTAATCTTTGGAATGCTTACAGCCTTTGCCTCTAACAGACCCTTGTTAAACTCCGAAATCAAATTATCGATTTGGTTCGTATTCGTAATACGAGGTTAAAGGCACAATTTGTATCTGTTGCCTTAGATGCCTAGCAAAACGAGGCCAGTTAGCTCTGTTGAGGTCGAATCTATAGATTTCTTCATAAATCGAACGTTTATGTAGGATAACATTGACGGGTATATGGTGAGAACTTAAGTCGTTTAGTACGATTGCATGAGACTGAAGTGGCGTGCAGTTTGAGAGGAATACATCAAGAGTAGATTCATGACATCTACTAGCGGCCGGAAAATACCAGTGGTTAGATGATCTGCTTTAGGCTTACAATTTTTTAAATTCCTTATTAAACCAAAGCTTAAATTTGTAATTTCATCGATGGGAAAAAGGTCTTCGTTTTTGGTATCTATGTTGGCGGGAGATGTACGTTTAGACATCTCATATGATTTACCCGTCTGACGAGATTTAGAAAAGATGACCGGTCACTTATTTGTGGCGCTCTTGGAGTTCTGCTCTAAGTTGTTAGGCGATTTGATTTGGTAGGCGGTCTGAGGTTAACATAACTAACTCTGCTAGGACAGTCAGGTGAAAAGGGTTTATGTGGCCCGTTACAGTTCGCACATTCAATTGTCACTTCAGTGCATGAGGTAGTCTTGTGCTGACCCAAACCATTGGCACAGTAGGTTTTAACTGCACGTCGACTGGAGCCGTGTCCGAACATTTGGCAGTTGTTGCACTGCGTGATTTTATTGCTATTCTGTTTTTGATAATCCCACTTGACCTTGATATAGTCAATAACAGAGAAATTCTTTTTCAGTTCACTTAAAGTGGTTGATTTGTTCTCAAAATACACCACATATAAGATGAAAACGCTGTTGTGTGCCCGTTTCTTTTCGACTAATTTAACATCTAGGCATTTCAGGGCCAACTGAACTAGATGAGATTTGGTGTCACCAGGGTCCGTCTTGTCTAATCCCATGAGCATAGCCTTGTATGGTTTCTCCGGTTTGGAGGTATATGTGAAAAATTGGTGCTTGTTTTCCATTAAGTAAGCACATTTACCATCGAAGTCTTTTTATGGAAATAGTGAAGTTCTAGACCGATTGATATTTTACTCATTGCATATTCAGTGATTTTCAACAGTTTGCACATGTTATGCAAAATTTCTAAAGAGCACTTGATAACTGTGATTGGTGGTATGTATACTTTTGTTTTTGTTTTTCAGAAGCACTATCACGGTTCTCAGTTTCGACATCGTCGTTGATGGTTTGTAGTGGATAGAAATAATTTTGATGAGTGATGAATCTCTGACGAGAGTTCAAATTTTTCTTTCTTTACTTGCGGCCGCGGCAGTGCTACGACTGCACTTGATCGCTTGATGTTAAGCTGTTAATCGGAGATTTATTTTCCCTTTGTTTTACTTCGGCGCGTCCGCACGTAGGTGCGTTCACTAGAAGCTCTAACACGAGAATTCATTCCATTGAATGAATTTTAACATTACTTGTTTTAAATTTATAAACTTTTTTTTACAGTTACGTTTTTTTTTCTTTGTTATTGTATGTGCAGTTGCATAGTAAATACATTATGATTAAAGGTGCCGCTTCACTGCATTATGAAGTTATGTCCACAACTCCCGCGGCCCACTGAGGTACTCGGGGTACATTTTTTTTTTATATTTCGTGGCACTCTTTGTATTTCTGTAACGTTTTGAGATTTGAGTTTATTGAATATTTCTTCTTCTTCAATGTGCTGTAGGTAATTGCAACAAATTACTCTCTTTGTAAAATTAAGTGTTCTGTGTTCGGTAATGGAGATAGGGAAATCATGGAATGTAATTTGATTTGGGTAATGTCTTCTTTCATTGATGTTTAATTTTTCCATGGGTGGATCTCAAGTCCTACGCCAAAACCTATTTTAAGGTACAGGAAACCCGCCGTACACTTCAGTTTGCCACCACCGCATATTAGAGAGCAATCCAGGAGGAACCGCGAGTAGGTAGTGTGTCAATTTGAGAATAGAAGGGACAAGGGTCGTGCTGGCCTTCAGCACTTCAGTGTCTGAATGCAATCAGACACTTTACCTTGCTTACTTTCCTCATTCCCCCTAATCCACCGTAGATCAGGTCTTCACACTGCGCCAAATTCTGGAAAAGACCTATCCAAACCAAATCGACACGTACCACCTTTTCTCGCCCACGGCGAGACTGTCTATACGCTGCCATGTCTGGACTTGGTATTTCTGCTAAATTAATACGACTTTGCAGACTGACGTTGAGTAATACAGCTCCGTCAAGGTAGGAAATGACCTCTCCGATAACTTTGATAACAAGAACGGCCTCAAGTAGGGTGACTCGCTGTCTTGTATGCTTTTCAATATCCTGATGGGAGCATTATAAGAAAAGCTAGTGTACATCGGACAGGCACCATTTTTTTCAAATAGATATGTCCAGCTGCTGGGATATGCCGATGACATCGACATTAGTAACTGGCGCTTTTGGAGCTATTGAAAGAGAATCGGTCAAAGTGGGTCTTGCGGTAAATATGGGCCAGACTAAGTTTGTGGTGTGCTCTAGCAGAGAATCACGGCGTCTTGATACTTAGCTGAATGTAGGTAACTATAGCCTTGAGTATGTAAAGGGATTTATATACCTAGGCACCGCGGTGATGAACAACAACAACGTAAGCCTCGAGATCAAACGAAAACTAACCCTTGCCAACATGTGCTACTTCTGGCTCAGTAGGCAGCTGAATAGTAGAGCTCTCTCTCGACAGACGAAAACTACACCTTACAAGATGCTCGTCCTTACAATGCTTTTGTATGGTGCGAACAGTAACACAATCGAATGTAGCCGCTCATGGAATGTTCGAGATATACGGAGACATTGGTACTTGGAGGCAAATTATTCATCAGGCTGAGATTCAATAGGGTTCTTATGGCCAACTAAGAAGAAGCTTGGGTAATGTTTTTGGTTTTTATGAGCAGGTCGTCATGTTTTTTTAATGTCTGACCTTCACCATTGCATGACCTTCACTATTTTTTTTATTATAAAGGGTGATATATTTTCGAAAGAAGTGTCGTTCGTTCTTTTTATAATGACGTATTTGACGTATTTTCTATCTGGCGGTAGATTCATTGTTTTTTTTTTTTGGCTAGTGCGTGCAATACCCTTTTTTTTTTGTTTTGTAACTGTTCTGCGGTGGTTATGTTAAATTTTTGTGTCTTCTTTTATGCACTCGTTCTGTTTCTTCTTACTTTTTTCGGAACTGACTGCGAAAAGCACAACTGATCGACCTGAGAGTTAGTCGACGATAATATATAAATATTTACCTCAAATGTTTGAAACTTCTTCAAGTGAACACGACTTATTTGGCGGACATATTTTCTTGTTGTGTTCATTATTTTGATGAAAAGGATTGTATGCAAAAAAAAAAATATATATATAATAATTTTTTGTCCAAAATATTAATTTTTCAAGAAGAAGTATAGCACAAAAACGTTTTGTATTTGTTTTGCATATTTTGTTTTGGAAAAAATGCAGAGAGTGCACAACGCCCGATCAGCTGCAGTACTATATATTATTCTGCGAGGAGCATCCAGACATACAAGCCCTACACAATTTGTGGGAGCAGTTGTCCAAATAATTAAATGACATGAAAGAACCCAGATGCAAAACAACGGAATGGAAATCAGTAAGTTATTAAGTGTTCAAATAAAGTGTTCACTAAACCTCTTAAAATTTCTAGTGACTTTGAAGCTTTATTCCGAGGAACTGGTGTTATAAATTCATACTACTGTCCATCGTTAGCTACGACGCCTCCAAAACACCTCAAACTCAGCCTCTTCAAACTTCACTGGCCACCCTTTGCGTTCTTTGTCCCTGGTGTCTAAATCACCACTTTTAAAATGTCGGAATCAGTACTCACATATTTTTATTGATGAAGTATGTTCCTCATATGCTTCACACAGCAATCGATATCCATGAGCTGCCGTTTTCTTCAAGTAAAAATAAAAAAGCATCGCTTTCCGCAAATTGCGTTTTGTTGGCACAAGGATTTACATCTTTAGAGCACAAAGAAAGTGAGCTTTATTTACTTTATTCACTTTATTTTTGTGTAGTAATATTTTTGGTTCATTGGTGCCACCGTCTTCGTCGTTGACGTTGCCGTCGCCGAATGCCCTTTCCATGGCGTTTATGGCTTTCGCATAGATTTTAATAAACTTCTACATCCAACCTATTACTTCAGCAGGGCGCGAAAATAGTTCGTTGGGAGAAGTTGAGATTTTTTATGATAGGTGCAGACGATTGGGCAAATTCCAAAAAATGCCATGATGATTGTCGAAATGAAAATGGTGTTGAATATGAAATTCTTAGGCTTTTGCCTTGCAGTTGCGAATCCGTGAGCAGAAAATCATAACAACTCGGAAATAACGATCGATTTCCAAGCTATAAGTGTAAATGTCTGTACACGAAGAATGTTAGTCGAAGATTGTTTACTATGCTTTGTAATAAAATGACTGAAATTTTAAGGCTACATTCGCGCACGCGTTTTAGGAGACCACACCGACAAAACAGAATAATGGAAAAATGTAAAGATTATGTTGTTGAGAAAATTGCGGCTCATCACCAGTCGTTTACGCAATCGAACTTTAAGGTTCCGCAAAAGTAAAACGCTAGGCTGGCCTTAAAAGTTCCAACTATATAAAATAGTAATAATAAATAATACATTTTACAAGCTTATAATTCAGGGTTTTTTTGAGATAATCTATCTATGTATAAAAAATTGGAAGTATGTTTGTCTGTCCGTTATAGACGCTGAAACCGCTGGACACATTTTGATGAACATTTCAGGGAATCTCATAATAGGCTTAAGAGGTTAACTGTGAAGTTTGGTGGGAAAAAATCCTTGATTTCGCTGAATATTAAGACCAACTCAATTTTCAGATGTTTCTCAAACAGTACACATACAAATAAAACAAAAAAAACGAAGTAGCAACTGAGAATCAAGTTTGGCGGCAGTGCTGCTCAAACTGTACAAAGTCGAAATTTTTAAATATTCGAATGAAAAAATCAAAAAATTTAAAAATACGAACCATTATGCTGATGGCAGCAACGCTCCGGGTCTCTGCTAGTAATGGATAAGCAATAAAGCAAAATTGAGAGTAATAAAAAGATGAGAAGCAAAGAAGCGCATCGAAATAAACGTGTACGTAATGTACTCTTCCCAATGCTTTTAAACCCTCGTTTCTTATATTGGTAAGAATATCTCAATAAAAAACGGGCTGAACAGATTTTTTAGTTATTGCGACATACTTTAAGAGATGGATTATAAATGTATACTTGGTTGTGTTATTCATTATTGTGTTTTCTGTTAGTAAAACAACTTTTGGATGTGGCTGCTGCTTACCGTATTGTTACTTCTGCCGAATCTTTATGGACGAGGTGCGTTTTTTTGATGAAATGGCGTCACGAATATAACGACAACTTTAAATCTTAGGTGACTGAGCCGAGCACATACGCAGATAACTATGAAAGTATGGGGCCTTACACTCTGCTCACGGCTAAAACCGATTAAGTTAAATTCCCAAATTTTTTAAAGTTCCCTTCTTATATGTATGTATTTTTATAACAACTATATGTAAACTACACCGAAGCCAATAAAAACTACATCTTTGAGAAAAACTTCACAAATTTTTAAGTTTAAGTCAACCGAGAAAAATTGTCGCTGTTCAACCTAATGGAACTCATTGATTTGAGTATATTAAAAAATCAACTTTTCCTCACTGCGTGCTTCTGTCTCGTAGGTTTAGTGATGCTCTCCTGCTGCACACACGACAATCGTAAGGACTGGCACATGCAAAGACGGCTGACCTATTACAGTGCGAAGGTTTTCTGTGACGCTAATGCAACACTACGACATATGAACGCCTTACGACAGCACAAACAATTGGCGATGGACATCGCGTTATCCGTTAGAACACAACTTGCAAATGCGATCATTCAATGGTGCCGACGTGAGTATAAACTTCGAGACACTCACAAAAAAAGTTTAAAGTACATGTTTACGATTATATTTTTGATGTGAAACATCTTTGGTTTCAGTAGAGTAAAATTCTAAAGTGACGTCAGAGCGTCATCGCGTCATTTCATTATCCCTCTTTGTAAAGAAATGAAATCTAATGAAAACAACAAAAAGAGGAAGGGCACGCGCTTTTTTTTTTCTTTCCTTTAAGAAATAATTAAATAAATAATTAAAATTAATTTAAATTGTATTTATACCTATTTTTTGCGATGTCGAATATGTCGAAAAATCGATGTTCAATAATGGTAATTCTACTTTTACTACCAGGCAAACAGCAAAACTACAAGTGTCCCGTGTGAAAATGCTAAAAAGCGTTTGGGGTTCTGGTCTGTGGATGTTTTTGGTTGTTGTCTGTAGTAATGTGATCATGTCGTTTGCTAAGGAGCGTGTGTGGTTGTCGTCTGTGGTTGTTCGTGGTTATGTCGTTTACAGGGAACGTCTTTAGTGTCGTGTGCATAAGAATAAAGGTAATTTTACCTTTACTACCAGGCAAACAGCAAAACGGAATCAAACCAGCAAAAACAAAGCGTGTGACATTTGCTGAACATACGGGAAGATAAAAAAAAGATATACCACTCCATTCACACACTCACCTTGAAACGTATTTTGTTTGCTGACACAACTGAAAATTTGTGTTGTGTAGGTATTGTGGAAGAAGTAAAGCAGAAGAACCAGAAAACGTACGAAACTTTTTCTGCGCTCGTGCTGTCAGTGGATTTTGCATAATAAGCAAGTTACTGAATATGTTTCACATCAAGGGCTCGTAAATGCTGAGCACACTCACACATTTTTTTTTAGTTTGTCTGGTGGCTTGGTTGGATTTGTTGAGGCTCTTCGACCGCTTGATGACGCACAAATGTCCATTTGTACGAGTCTTTATTTTGTGCTTGTTGTTTTTGCCCATTTTGAATGTGATTGTTGTTATCGCCTGCTTGTAAGCAGCTTTATTGTCAGTTATGACATGAATTTATATTATATATTTTGTCTTTTCAGTATTCATCTGAGGAAGATACCTACACTTTACTCACCTTCAACAATTACCGCCATCGTTATTGAACAGCCACAACTGCCACAGCTATACTCACAACGGATTCAGTTTGTGCAGCATCCGATTCAGTCACCTCCAAAATCGATGGAACAACAACCAAAACTCAGGGAACCGAGAACACGCCCGTTTGTGCCGCAGTCAATTCATGTTCAACCGCAACTGATTAAACAGAAATCGAAATCGATTCAGGCTTGGTCCCAACGGATTCAGCTTCCATCGGGTCCACCGACGGCACCACCGCGGCGTAAGCGTAAAGTACCGTTAAAGCCCGTCAATTCAATGAAGTGTCTGGTTGTGAATTCTATCGGCAATTATTCCATACAGAATGATCCTTTTGCTATAATTGAAAAACCATTGCTTACTGATGAGAATCCAAAGATTCCACCTGCTTTCCCCACTATTGACAGCTACAATGAATTTCGCAACCGTCTGAATTGGGTTCTGGCTGATTTGCGTAATCCGGAGTCTTTGTTGGTGCCCGCACCAAGAACAACACCGGTCATTGTGCCAACTTCCATTTTACCAATGACCGACACTTCGTCCCCGCCAAACACCAAAACCCGCTCATCAAAGCTGATGCGTGCATTGCTGAAAACCGTGCGATGTTTATATAATCCGGATCAGCAAAACAATCTGTCTGAGACGAACAGTTTTGTGACATATTGTAAGGAATTGTCGAACATTGATTCAATTGATGGCAACTCTGGAATTGTTTACAGGGGAAATAGAAAACCAAAACGCAAGCGATTTGGTCTTTTCTATTATCTGCGAGAGCGTTTTAATAATTAACGATTAGTTTATTGTAATATCCACTGCGTTAGATGATTCTTTGTGCACAGTGTATCGGTTTAAGGCACGTGTTAATGTTCTCAGAGCAGCTACGGACTGAAATTAGCTCTGAAAACAAGAACACCTATTCTAAAACCGCACGGTGTATTCGACAAAGCGAAATTATAGGTAAAATTCTGTGAAAAAATTATTTTCAATAAAAAGGTATATATTTTAAGAAACTCAACCCCAAACTGAAAGAACTGATAGAAATAGCTTCACTTGGCATGCCCATTTTTATATTATAACTTTGCCATGAACACTATACATATACATAAATATATAATGCATTAGCAGAGGGCACCACCCAGCTCGGGATTTGTGTAGAATGAAGATGTAAATGGGAAATGAAAATGTCTTTAGTCGCTGAGAGCGATTTTTGGTAGGTAAAAATCTTATGAGTGCGCGTCACTGACATATTTTTTTTTTATTTTGTTCATCGATCACCTTCTTCGTGTTCTGTGGTTGCTTTTATATATATAAATTAATTACATAGACACACTACTATCTCTTTTCTTGTGTTAATTTTACCCTTTCTCTCCTCAATTTTTATTTAATTTACCACCGAACGCTGACTATGCTCTTCGTCAGTCTCATTAAATATACGATCATGTTATTGCTTTGTTTCGATGCCTTACTGGCACTTTTCTCACACACTTCGGAACACACTGAATTGATTTTATCGATTTGAATTAAAAGTTTTTGTTATATTGTTTTGACCGTCTTTCGATTTCGAATTTGACATACTTTTCAACGGCAAACTGAAGAAACATTAAAAAAATGGGTTGAATTTGCCAACTTTCGCGGTAGGATACCGCACTAAACTTAGCTACAAACATTCTCCCTGATGACATCCGTAAACGTACCAATTTTCATGGTGTTCGGTCAAACGCTATCGGAGTCTATAGGCTTCAGATAGACAAATTGACAGACAGACAAACATCGGTTGAGTACAGGGTTTATAATCGACTTATAATCGACTTAGTAGGTACGCAATGATTACACACTGATCTCACATGGGGCAGGCCCAGGTGGCATCAAAATTCACCCAGTCACATAGACTGGCCTCAGCTGGTCTTAATTGCTAATATCTTTATGATCATGCGATACCAAGGCTAATGTCTACGTACTAAATATTTGGCTACAGACAAAAGCATCATCAGCCATCAACATAATCAGAATGCAAGATTAAACTAAAGCTAATATTAAATTTAGAATTCAATACCTACAATAACATATCTATTTAAACAAGGACGAACAATTTAGGTTACAAGTATAGAAATAAGTTATGCATTAATTCAATGATGCCAACAATTTAGTTTTTATAACATAAGAAGAGGTGGGAGGAGCAGCACACGCAAAGTGGGTATTAAAACATTTGCATAAGACATAGAATGGATCATGTTGCAAATAAGAAGCTCTACAAAAGGGAAGAATAATAGGAGAATAGTTTCTAGTTGGACGTGCTGGTACACTAAAGTTAATTATTCTAAGTAAGAAAGGTGAGTTAATACTACCATAATTATTTGCTGCTGTATAAGTGAACGATAATTTAAGCAGATTTGATTACACCAATTTTTAAATGTGATATAGCTTTTTTTTTTAGTTTAATAATTTAATAATTCCAATCAAACATTAAAGAATGCTTACAAGGGATAGGATGAATAACAGTGACAGTGAGAATTTAAGATTTACAAAATACAAAAAAAATTTAATAAACAAAATAACAAATAGGTTTAAAATAAGATCATATGTATATATAACTATATTATTATATTACTCTATGTAGTAGATCCACACGGTGGAGCCTTTTCAGCCTTCCCGGGGAGTAGTTTGTTCTAAGGGCAACAGCAATAGGATTGATGTACACAGAAAGTGAATCATTATAACGACTGATATGCCGATTAATTTGTTCATTAACTGTAAGGATGTCAAGGTCACGGTGTATTAAAGCCCGCTTGATGTGCCAAGCACCCGTACTACCCGTGTACTTGAGCACCCGTGAAGTACAGGAGAGCTTTATTCTGCATAACTTGAATGCGATTTATCGTACTCTTTGAAGCTAGTCCCCAAAGCTGAATGCCATAGGTGTAGGAAAGTATAACGATGGCCTTATATAGCGTAACCTTGGCAGCCAGGTTGAGAAAGCTAACAGATCGAATGACCCATCGAAGTTTTTTTTGCAACTTACTTTTGCATGTGGCCGTAACAGCATTGATGTGCTTAGACCACGTCAATCGGCGATCCAAAACCATGCCCAAGTATTTGACAGAAGGTTTTTGAGGAACTTGAATGCCGCAAAGCGTTACAGGTGGACAGCGTTTAGTATGCAACGTAAAGCAACAGTGCTGCGATTTCGCGGAATTGATACCTATATTCCATCGTCGGGACCAAGGTTCAAATTTATCAAGAGTTCTTTGGGAGGTGGCAGCAGCTAGATCGCACGAAGTATCACAAGCTAAAAATACTGTGTCGTCAGCGTAAGTGGCAGCTAGAGTGTTTTCTTTGGTTGGAGTTGGCATGTCACTAGTAAACAGCGTGTACAGGATGCGACCTAGGAAATTGCCCTGTGGAACACCAGCTCTAATGTTACGGATAGAAGACCTCTTGTCTTTGACATCGACCATAAAAGTACGACTGAGTAGATATGATCTGATGAGGAAGAAATATTGCGCGGGGAGAAGAGATTTAATCTACCATAGTAGACGGTCGTGCCACACACGATCAAAGGCTTCCTGGACATCAAGGAACACGGCCGAACAGTACATTTTCCAAAAGCCTGCAGGATAGCATTAACAATGCGATGAACCTGTTCCATGGTGCCATGCCCGTGTCTAAACCCAAACTGTTGATTTGGAATAGCACAGCTGCCATCCAAGACAAACATCAATATTCCAAGAAAAAACCTTTCTAAAACTTTCGAGAATGTTGGCAGCAAACTAATAGGTCTATATGACTTCACATTACTTTCCGACTTACCAGGTTTTGGCACCATAGCAACAACTGCACACATCCATTGCGAGGGAAAGTGGGGAAAACGTATGATGGCGTTGAAAAGTAGGACAAGAAAGAGGACACCATGATGAGGAAGGGCTATTGCAACCTTACCATCAATACCATCGTATCCAGGCGCTTTGTTAGTTTTAATTTTTTTAAATTGAAGGCGAATTTCGGTCGGAGTAATGGGCGATGAGTTTTGGGCGGGAACAAATAAAAAGGCTCTCGTACTGTCCTGGTCCTGAATATCAGCTAAAGTGAACGGTGTAAAACGATAATCTAATTCGTCTGCAAATGCATCAGCCTTCTCTTTGTTTGAGGAGCATCCGTTCGCTGAGTAGATACTCGCTTCAGTGGTTGCCTCTTAATGTTACGCGTCGCCTTCCAAAGGTTGAAGCCACTCTTTTTGTTCGGATCAGCATTGCGAAGGTGGTTGCTAAAAAATTCGCTCTTGGCCTCCTTGAGAATTTTCTTTAATTTTCTCGCTTCACGCCTCCAACCACGATCATCAAAAACATTCTGTGTCCAGAGATATCGTTGCCTTAGAGCCCGCTTGCGAAGAACCATATCACGGATTTCCGGTTTCAAAGGAGGTTTACTCAGATGTGAGCAGCAAGATGGAGGTTGTTCGGACGTAGCAAAGTCGGCGGCAAAGTAGATATTTCTTGTGAACAGTTCAACAGCATCATCAATGTCGTTAGCAGTCCGAATCTCAATATTCAAATTTGTGAGTTGTTCCAATTTCTGCTGAAAAAGATGAACATTCGCATTTCTCGGCAGCAATCTAGGCTTAGACATATAGCAGTTGACACCGACTCAAAGGTCTATGATCAAAGGAAGATGGTTCGAGCTGAGATCAGGGACGCTCCTAATAGAGAGTCGCTCTGATGGTGTAGGAGCACCAGTAGCAAGAACCTGAACATTAGAGCTCGTTATAAAATCAAACAGCGAGATAGATCTGTGGTTGCGTCGACTGGCACCCCAAAGTGAATGATGACCGTTCCAATCCCCGGCTATAATATATTTTGGGCCCAGTTGTCTCAAAAGTTGACTGAAATCCAGTTCTGGCCATGCATACATTGGAGGGCAATAAACCGAAGCAATTACAATACTACCAAGGTCACAGCTAACTTTGATAGAAACAAATTGAATATGTGCTTTAGAAATGGAGGTGAGAAAATGGTGTTTAATGGCTGATGGGATAAGGTTAGCAGCACCTCCTCGGTGTCGATCTAGAGGGTGGTTTGCTAAGTGAAGCGAATACCCACACAGCTTGTAATAAGACCTGCTGCAAAGGTGGGATTCGCTGATAAGCATGACGTCAATATTGTTGGCTGCAAGAAAAATTCCAGTCCATTTGCATGATTAGTCAGTCCGTCAGCATTCTAAACTCCAATTTTAAGACCTATTGTTGACATTGTTGAGAGTTAATGACGAGAAGTCGATTAAACAGGCGCTCATGCAAGTCCATCATTCGATCCAACCTAAATGAAATTAAATCCACTTTAGAGTTAAGGTCCATCTGAACCTGTTGAGATAACAGCTGCTGTTGCAGCGATTCTTGTTGTTGTTGTTGCCACTTCTGATGTTATATATCTAAACGACCCAGTTGTTGCACAATTTGATGCAATGATTGAAGTTGCAATTGATGAGCAGATTGTGAATGCTGCAGTTGAGGTGGTTGTGATTGCTGTGGTTGTGGCAGGATATGTGTAAATAGTTGTTGATTTTGTGTCGTTGGGTGTGACTGGATTAGCCCCTGTTGCAATTTTTGTTTATGGGTTTCTTGTTGTTTGTCTTGTTTCTGCTTACGCTGAATATGCTTATTTATATCCCGTCTAACAGCACTTGCGTAAGAGGGGGCAGAACCACTATCCACAATTGGTGAAGGTATTGCCATAGTCAAAGTTGTGGAACCTCTTAGGGGACGGGGCGCTGTAGATGAGAGATGTTGATTAACATAGTGCTTATAAACGTCACACCCTTTGTAGTTTGCTGTGTGGTCAGCATCACAGAGTACACATTTAGCAGGGAGCCCCTTATCCTTGTAACACTCAATAGTAGCGTGCGTGTCACCATATTTAACACAGCGATGTAGCTTGGAACAATATTTTTGAGTGTGTCCATATTCTTGACAGCTATGGCACTGAGGTGGAGAAACAGGTGGAGGCTCAACAATAACAATTTGGTCACAGAGTCGTTTGATATCAAAAATTGATTTATTGTTTTCCTTGGGTTCAAGCTCAACGAAAAACAAATTAAGTGGCTTCTTGTCTGACCGTGATAGTGGGTTGTGTATGTGACGCACAACATGACCAGCATTCAGGAGTTCACTCTTTATAGCCTTAACGAAAGTGTTGTGGTGAGACCTTTGAACACCACCCTGTATGACCTTTCCTGTTTGAGTTGATACGTATGGAAATCCACTTTACGAGAGATTAAAAGGTTGACGATAGCTCTATAGGAGTCTGAGTTAGCGGCCATGACACGAGCAGAGCAGCCAGTGCAAACTTTAATGGAGTAGGAGCTGCTTTGAGTAACTCCATTTAGAGATGAGCGAAAACTATTAATGTCAGTGACACCTTCGACAATAATGGGTGGTAGCTTTAGAGTAGTTGTTGCAGATACACCAACACCAGAGATACTTGGCAAGTCAGCTGGACCATTAGTTGGAGAAGTAGCTGAAGTAGAATTGTTCTGTATTTCAGGGACAGTGTCGTTCACAGCGTCCAGGTCGATGGAGGGGTTAGGTTCATCACAGTCCATAACAAGCAAGGCAAAGGGGTTGTGATAGTCCAAATAGCCAGACGTAGCAGGAGCAGAAGACGAATCTTTGAGCAATGTAGACGATATAGATGAAGCATCTACTAACATGGAAAGAGATTTGACAGAAGAATCTCTTTGAATTTTGCGATCAATCTTGACTTTGTTTTGGACTAGCTTAGCATTGTTGCACTTAAGTTTTTTTTGACGAGAGAGTTTCGCAAGCATCCCTAGATGCTTTGGAAGAAAACCAGTCAGCAAGATTAGAGCTACCAGAGGGTAGATTCCTAGCTTCTGTATCATAATCTGTTGTTGGGACCCCCGTAAGGGGACCCGGAAGACCCATAATAAAAAAGGAATTGGTTTAATTTAAGTTTGAAGTAGTCACACCCTGTCGAGACGAAAGTTGAGACAAAAATCGATACTTCAATTAGAAACCGAGCAAGTAACCGAAACGGTATTGAGTACCTCTATACCTTAGTATCGAGATACGCTATGTCAAGGGCGCTGCCGGTAACGAAATGCCCGCCGCAGCACCACGTTTTGGGCTATCAATTTTTTTCACACACAAATGTTTTGATTTGAACTAAATTATTGATTTAATAATTATAAAGTTTATTAAACAAATGCACTAAATTATCGCCCAACGACCAGAAAAATACTTTAAAAAAAAAAGCCACAGCGAAACACAAAAATGCGTGACGCGTCCGCACGGTTTGAAAGCTGCGAAATGACTAATGTGATATAGCGCAAATGATCACCCTCAGCACGAATGGCTTAATATAATCATTTACCAACAATTCGCGAAAATGTTCCAACGAGTAGTCAGCCTAACATAAATGCGTACTCCTCTTAGCTAACTTTCTTTTACAGTTTTGAGTATTAAGTTTTAACAGTTTAAGTTGAAAAATTGGTGTCTTTGACTATACCTCTTTGAGTGCAGACGTCTTATGCAATGCACACACTTTGCGACGGCAAGAACAACTGGTTGCACGTAATTGGCGAAATTCATGTGAAGAAAGTATTACAGCTATTGTAACTAAGTAATACTATTTTATGTTTTCAAACCCAAGCGGACAAAAAAAAAATACATATATAGAACAGTTCAACTACCTTTATTTCATATCAGAAAAAATTATTTTCCATTATACGCTAAGCTTGGCGAAAAAACACTTTAGGCATTTTACAAAATTTTAATTGCTTAATTCTTTCTTAATTCTTCTTTCTTTCTCCGAGTCTTGCCACACCACATCTATCTCACGTGCAAAACGTCTTTACCCGTTTCGTAGCATTCTGTGGCAGCGATTTCACACAAGCAGAAATGCTTGACGTTAGTTAAGGTTACCTGTTAACATCCGACACCGCCTTCCTGACCTTTCATTGTACATATCTGACTTTGTTTTCTCTTCTTTAATCTGATACTTCTCTTACTTTCAGTGGTAGTTATTAACAGGCAATAGCTGCTTCAATCCAGCGACAGAACAGCTATCACTTCCATCCATCAATAGTTAGCAACATCAACAACATAACTGGCTGGAAGTGATAGCCAGTTATAGTTATCTACAACAATAATTGCTTCCATCCAGCAACAAAAATAGCAACCATCCAGTGATAGTTATCAATAGTTATCTGCCGAACCAAAGAGCCCCAAAATTGTATCAATATATCTACGTACGAAGAAGCAACAGTGCTTTAAGCAGTGGGAGCTATTGGCAACATGGCCTAGATGGTCGGCGCACTAAACATAGAAAACGCAAGTCGGGAACATTTTATTACAAATGCACGCCAAAGTCAATTTCATACAAGCTGCTCGAGTATGACCTTGGGTTGCGTAACTATTTTCGCAACACAATTGATCCGTACACAATATCACTTATTTTGAAGACCAGAGTGGAAGTCTTGAGACTCAATGATCAACCATATTGCCAAAGTCCAAGCAATCTTTTGCGATCTGTGTAACGTGAGAGTACTTGAAGACGTCTGCCATTTTATTGCGATCTGCCCCATCTTGAGGGAGCTAAGGATTCTTTTTTGGATGAAATCAACGCTACCCAACGAAGAATAGACGATTATTCTGAACAGGTAAGATTTTGGAGTGTTCGGGGACTTCTTTAGAAGAGCACAAACGTACAGGGACAGAATTTTACAAGAATTCTCCTAACAAATACTTTTATTGATTGTAAAGACACAAAGCTTTCAATTATCTTTAAACTTTATATTTGAAATATTGAACTATTATATTGAAACAGTTACTAACCAGTATGCTTGTTGGTAATTGCCATCATTCCGATAGTATTTCATGTGAGTTAGTCGTAAATATTCTGAATTCGACTACCACTTCGGATGACGAATTCGGAATGTTCGAAAGCCACCCAAACGACTTCGTGCGCAATAGAAGCACACACGTCTTTCTTTTTTCAAAGCAGTGATGTAGGTAAGTGTATAAATTAAATAAATATTGTTTCATATTTATGTTTTATTTTATTAAAACATCTGCATTGCGAGCAGGACGTTGTATCTTTATGAGTTCCGAACAGAGACTGCCCTAAGTTGCTTAAGATTCTAACTTTACACTTAGCTTAGCCCTGATGTTGCTAACGTCAGCTTCCCACGATGCAGCCACATTCTAGTCTACGCTGCAGTTCGTGTACGGAGTGCTGGATGTCCGCTGATGTTGCTTACGTCAGCTTCCCACGATGCAGTCACATTCTAGTCTACGCTGCAATTCTTGTACGGAGTGTTGACGCTAACTTGCCATGGCTCTGCACGTCTATGGTGTCGAAAGTCTGGTAGCCGGACACTAATCAAACACATCGTCAGCTATTTCGGAGTTGCGGGCTTGATCGTGTTAACTCCTCTCTTGCTTAAGTGGTGGCCGTCCTCGGACTATTTTAACCCATCAATAACAAGCTGTAGGCTACGGCTTTGCTGTCTTCTTTGTCTCTATTGGATCGTCTTGAACACAGCATAGCGGTAAGCTGCGGCCTTTTCACAAAGCTGTTTCGATTCGTATAGGTTGTTTAATTTACACGAATCGTATCGTCAAAGGCAAGCAAATAGGTTACGGTCTGTTCCGGGAAGTTTTTCTCTTTCACCGTAACTGTGTCATAGGTGTTAAAGATGATTCCGTTGTCGACTACTACCAAGGGCTCGAAGTAGTTTGCCCTGGTGCTGCAATCCGCGACATCTCCGGAGTAAAGTTGTTGCGCACAGGTAGCGGTTGATGATTCCTTTCAGAAGGTTGAAATAACGGTAGTCTCGCAGTTCTCAATAGCGAATATTTTGTGTTCGCATTCGGCTACGTTGTTGTTGTCAGCAACGTAAATAATCGTTCCATTATGCGTGAAAGGAAAGATACAAATTTTCTTAGAGACTAACTTACGATATTTAATTATAAAGTGTAAAAACTCGTTATTTTTATATTTATATATATTTGTGAGCTGCTCATTGATTATTGTTTTTAAATCGGTATTGTCTAGTATTGTTGGGTTTATTACATGGATCCTTGCAAGTGTTATGTAAAGCATTAATTGTTCTATTTCGCTGATTAGCATTCTGTTTATAGCTAGAATAATTTCATATACGTGGCCTGAATCAATTTGATTGCCCTTTGCATTCCTTAGTAAAATATTAATTCTGTCTGTTAATTTATTAATCTGACTCTGTATCCTGGTATTTATAATCACTTGCTTGTGTTGGGAGTCGATAAGTTGTCTGTTTTCAAATTTAATGTACTCAAAGTCATCAAAATCAGGGGTACCAGCAACCACCTTCAGAATAGTTCCCACGAAATTTATAACGAGAAAGATGGTCTCTAGTTTATTTTGCTAACTATTTCTATTTTAGGTTATCCTTATGTACTACCCTCCCGTTAATAAGTACCGTAGTGTCCAAGTCGGCTTCTACTACTTCCTCAACACACAAAGGTGTAAGCTTGTTTCCCAGCCTTCTATTGGTCTTAACGATAATCTTTTCAACTGGATGGAAGACTCGATTTTTCCTTGATACCTTATGCCTGATTAACTGATCCTCCTGAGCTTTCTGAAGCTTGTTTCTAATTTCTTCCTGGAAATCCGGAGGAGACGAATGAATTACCTCGAGAGGTATTTTATTTTTTACAGAATGGATGCTTCTGTTATACTCAATCGTTGGCTGCAAGATTAACTCAATGGTATCGTCAATTTCCCATTCTAAGCGTCCTATGAAATCGTTCAACAACCAATGGACAGGGTTGTGCTATGAGAGAGTTCAAAAGAAGTGACTTAATTATCTCAGAGTTTAATGATGGTTCATTATCGCAAAATACTGTTCTTGTATTTGGATAAATATTTATTAACTGGAGAATTCTTGGCTTGACATCCAAAATTATCCGTGAGGGTATTGGCTGGACAATGGCAAATTTCGAAAATTGATCGATGAAGGTTAGGAAATGTTTTCTGTCTGTTGAAAATATGTCTATCTTCAACATTTCACCCGCATCACAAGGAATCGGGGTTTCGCCCGTTATCTGTTTTGTCGGGTGTCTGTCGTATTTGGATTTTTCGCAAATTTGGAAGTTTGAGGCGACTTCGTTTGCCATTCTGAACATCTTCGGAGAGAAGTAGTCCAATAGAATTTGCTTTACATTTTCTTCGGCTGCCCTATGGGCACGGTTATGTTCGGCGACTACAATCTCCTTTTGTTCTTCTTTTATGAATATGTCAATAACGAAATTTTCAGTATACCAAAATCTGTTTGAAGGAAAAGCCTCGAGTAGTTCCTGTTGTATCTAAACCAGCGTTGGTAGGTTGCAGTAAATGGCATTAACTACATTAGATTTTACGACGCCGTTGATGGTATCTACGAGTTTATTCTTATATGAGTACGCAATAAAGTGTCTAGTCTTTTCACCAAACATTATGAGATTCCGATATGAATCTTTCTGAGCCTCTTCTATAACAATTTGATTTCTGAATCAATTGACTGGTTTTTCGTTCTTTTCGATAGCATAGGTTATGGAAAATTCGCTGTGAATTGTTGCTTCCGTAGATTCTTCTTCTAGGGCATTGATGTGTTGTCGTGACAGTGCGTCAGCAACGTGGTTTTCTTTACCGGGCTTGTAGAAAATTTGGGCGTTATGTTCATCAATGTACGCTTTCCAACACTTAATCTTAGCGTTCGGGTTTCGGTCTGAAACAGCGAACGTAAGAAAATTTGGGCGTTATGTTCATCAATGTACGCTTTCCAACACTTAATCTTAGCGTTGGGGTTTCGGTCTGAAACAGCGAACGTAAGTGGTTGATGGTCAGTCAAAATTTCATTCTCTAATTATAACATTTTTATTACTTGTTCATATATCCCTCCTTCATCCTCCGACTCAGTCTACTTGGATCAAAGCAAAATATCCAGAATGTATTAAAGCTCATTAATAACGCCGATATTTCGCTTCTGTTGGGTGATTTTAATCTTCCCTCTATTAATTGGATTTCTTTTAGTGACTCCAATATCGTTCTTCCTTCTGTAGGCAGCGTGTAGATTAGTCGGACGAGCTGAGAAAAGGAATGATTCTCAATGATTTTCTAGTCCCTGAAATGAACACGCGTAGGGCGTCCATCCTACACTTTTCGTTCATTGATGCCGCTATGGCGCCATCATAAGTCATTACTGTCTTATTAGGCAGTAAAGTCAATTTCCGCTCGACCTCGTCGTCAACTGTAAAAGGGTCATGCCCCCCTGTCGCAAAGTAGACATTTCTTGTTCTATTAAATAGATCGGTCGTTTGTCGGAGTACGTGAAGTCAAGGCGCGCGATCATTGCCTTAAAATTCAATGGGGTATTAAACTATGCTAGTACTGAGTCGGCTGGGCCTTTAATCTTGTTTCTGATACTAGCAACAACATGGTAATGCCTCGAACTACCATCAAAGTTCTGAAATAGTTTATAGGCAGTGTGAGCCTCCTGCCGCCATAACACGTAAGACTCCTCCTGCTTTCCTTCGAAATTAGGTAAAAACTTGACAAAGTCCAATGATTCCTCACACCTGACACCCTCGACTATCCAGGTATCTTCATACACTGCTAACTCTGGTGCACTAATAGTGACGTCATTGAGTCGTTAGTTCACGTTCCTTAACTGTTATTCAAAAGTTTCTCTTTGAATGCTGAGGGCGCTGCTTACTGCGACCTCAATTAGGGTTCTTACTTGGTCTGGTTCCACTATTTCTACATTTCACTGCCGCTTGCCGGATTGTCAAAACTATACTTTCGCTTTCTATTTAACCTAATTTATTTTATTCACCGTAAGGGTTTTCTACTTTGAGGTTACCTTTACGAATATAGGATTCACTACCGCTTTCTCTAACTTTGCCTTTAACATTTGCAATGACACAATTTTTTATCCCGCTATTTTAACACACATTTATTTTGTAAATTAGCACAGATTTATTAACAATGAGCATTCCACTTACACACTTGATTTCTTAGGCCTACTGTCTCCTCTAATATTCCAGTGTTGTTCCAGTAGCTTCCGTATGTTTTCTCGTCTGGTGTTCCGCTGATTGCTCCTGGTGCGTTTTGAAGTGTTAAAACATTTCATCACTTATATGGGATTTTCACGGTTTGAAAGTGTTAAAGACTTTTTTAAAGTTCGTATATTTTTAAAAATGTCGTTCAGTTTATTCGATTTTTCACGGGCGCGTTATTCACTCGCGCCCCACGTTGGGCGCCAATTAAATAAATATTGTTTCATATTTATGTTTTATTTTATTAAAACATCTGCACTGCGAGCAGGACGTTGTATCTTTATGAGTTCCGAACAGAGACTGCCCTAAGTTGCTTAAGATTCTATCTTTACACTTAGCTTAGCCCTGATGTTGCTAACGTCAGCTTCCCACGATGCAGCCACATTCTAGTCTACGCTGCAGTTCGTGTACGGAGTGCTGGATGTCCGCTGATGTTGCTTACGTCAGCTTCCCACGATGCAGTCACATTCTAGTCTACGCTGCAATTCTTGTACGGAGTGTTGACGCTAACTTGCCATGGCTCTGCACGTCT
Source organism: Cacoxenus indagator (assembly GCA_035041755.1). Lineage (NCBI taxonomy): Eukaryota > Metazoa > Arthropoda > Insecta > Diptera > Drosophilidae > Cacoxenus > Cacoxenus indagator. The sequence goes on from JAWNKX010001108.1 coordinate 272,341, forward strand.
ATGGTGTCGAAAGTCTGGTAGCCGGACACTAATCAAACACATCGTCAGCTATTTCGGAGTTGCGGGCTTGATCGTGTTAACTTTTAGATTAAACAAAGTGCTTCGGTGGCCCAGTGGAAGTGTACTAGTATGAAAACCGCAGAAGCCGAGGTTCAAATCCCCCTGGAGCCAGACAAAAAACTGTTCGATTTACACAAGTCTTAAATAATCAAATTTGAATAATAGCACTAAGTAAATAAAAAACTGAAATAAATAGTAAATAAATATAAAAAGAGGCAGGATTTTTATGGTGTTGAGTTACGGTATTGGTTAGCCATGATTATATGGTGATGGGTCAATAGGTGGCGGTGTTGTTACTTGGCGACGCGCTGTATGATAGTCCTATTAGCAACGACTGGTAGCGGCAGGCTCTAATTATACAGCCTATCAGATAAAAACCATTCAATTGATATAACCACCAACAAGGGTTAAAAATTTAACAAGATTGTGGTGGCCGTATGACTCCATAAAGAAGAGAACAAGAAATAAAAAAATTAACAATCTCAACACTTTTATTATTTTTTTCACCTAGAAAGCACAGAATTATTCACTAGCTCACTGGTCCAAAGGGACTGGTGGAGAACCAGTCTTGCACCAGTGAATTATACTGCAGGGTACTGTTATTAGAACTTCTTGTTGTTTGTTGTTAACCCACTTTAGCACAGTTGAAACATTTCACAACAGCCTTCGTTTCATGTCCAGTCCATCTCTTTTAATACCATTGGGAAATTTCGTTTTCGCCCCAAAGGCAACCGCTCTTAACTCGAATTGCAATTCACTCCATATCTTGATGTTTGTGGTAAATATACAACCGCGGCAATCTCTTATAGATGTTAGCTACGTGCGTCAGAGCCACAGAGACACCAAAATCCTCCACTATCACAGGCTTCTATTTGTCTACCATAGATGACATCATTCGGCTTGCATACTCAGATCGACATTTCGTTATCAGCAGGACGACTGTTGAAAGTATGCATGAGTGTCGCGTCCAGAGTTTCAATGTCCCCGAATCGCAAAATAAAATGCTCCTCCAAAGGTGGCTATGTAATGTCAGAATAGCACGATTGCCAAAGGAATTGAGACGCAGTGCCCTCTAGTGACTTGCTAAGTGAAATAACACTTCACTCTGAAGAATATCCTCCAAAATTAGGTCAGTAGTTGGACACGAAGTTGGGTAAGTCTGGAAAAAGCCGGTTCCATTTCTGATGTCGGAGCCGTGTCGTAAATGACGAGATAGTCCTGCTTCTGCTTTTCCATTTTTTTATTACAACTTATTTTGTTTCTTCAACGGCGGCACGACACGACGGCATTGTGCGATGTTCGACATCGTCAAAGAGCAACATTTGGAATGGGATAATATCAAAACGCAAAGTTCTTGCATCTGAATAAACTTTCGCAGCAGTTGGCTGTTGATTTTAAAAATGGTTCAAATATCCTTAGTGAGTATTGTTTCGACACACAAATTAAATTTTTCTGACTCTAGAGAAAGTTTCTCTTTTAAGCTTTCTGTTTCTCCTGACAGTTTCTCTGTTACATGTGACCCCAAGTTCTGGCCTGCTAATACGGTGTTCGATGAACTCATTCCTAGGCAAAAAACTAGGCTCTTGCAGATAACCCTACTCTGCTAAAACAGTTTGATGTTCTCAAGTCTGAAATTTTTAAGAGCTCTTACACTACGTTTCGTAAAGATCGCTCGGGGCGCGTCGGTGGGGGTTTTAATTTCTGTTCTCTCCTCGTTTCCCACAGAAATGGTTTCTCTTGGAATTGATCAAGATCTGTCAATTCCAGAAGATACCTATGACCCCACTCTCGAGGTGACACTAACTCTTAACCATATTCAGTCTGTGTTTGTTTATATTCTTGCTAAGCCAAAACAACAATTAATTCAAATCGTCTAAATATACTGCTTGCTTGCAGGTATTAAAGAATATTAATTTCTTCTTGTGAGTATTAGTTTCTTCTTCAGTCTTAAAAAACTGTGTGCCTAAAGTTGACATTATTGATGATTCCATGTTACCGCCTTTGTTCTCTAAAGTTCTGTTGTTTTTAAAAAATATAAACTATCTTTTTCATTAATAGGTTATGAGAATTATGCAGTGGCTCGTATTAAATTTAATTATTTTAACTAAATTTGTTATAATAGTTATTTCAGCAGAATAAAATTTAACATCAAACGTAACACAATTTTTTTATTCATTTTAAGTTCATTAAAATCAAAAATAAATCAGAGTTATTTCCAACTTTCATGGATTTTAATGGTATTGTAAGTAGCTCTGACGATGGTAAAGCAACTTTCGCAGGGTACCTACTCTATGGTTTATTTTAAAGTGATGATTTAGACACCAGGAACAAACTTCGCGAAGGGAGGCAAGTAAAGTGTGAAGGGGCTGAGTTGGAGGCGTTATTGTACCAAGATTCATGCGAAACTCAAAGTAGGCTCGCTGAAACCTCAACAAGCAATTTCAAACCGTCTCAAGTCCATGGGTATGGTGAAGAAATAAGGCAATTAAGATCCCTATGAACGTAAGCCAAGAGACGTCGAAGGTCGTCTTTTAACGTGCGAGCAACTGCTCCGAAGGCATGCACGGCAGGGTTTTTTGCATCGAGGTATTACCTAAGTGCAATGAGTAAGTTGTTTCATCAGATTTTTAGTGATCATCTCCAGTAGTCTTCGCCCATTACTGAGCATGTCGCAGTATGGTTTTGTGAAGAACAGTTAAATGGTACTCAATGTGCTCGAAGTTATCTCTATTGTTAACCACAATTTCTCGGTAGGTAGTCAAACTACCAAAGTGCTATACGCTCACTGGTGACACCTCTTCTGGAGTGTCTGGGATACTGAATATCAGACGAATATCGACCGTATTGAATCGGTGCAAAATCAATTTATACCTTTTGCTTTTAGAAACTTGCACTGGGATCCTAATGCTGGTCTGTCATCTTATCAGTGTCGTTCAAGATTGATCAGCCTTCTTACCTTCTCTAGTCGCAGAACTGGCTTGGGTGTGACTTTTATATATAACCTCATTTATGGTTGCATTAACTCACCTTTCTTACTTAGTATGACCAACTTTAGTGTGCCAACATGTCCAATAGACACTACCTTTCTTTTGGCCCTGCACTGTGTAGAACAACTTTCTTACAGCATGATCCATTCTTTGTCTTATGAATGTCTTTTAACACTCACTTTGCGTTTGCTATTCCTCCTACCTCTACAAATCTTTCTAAGACCAGATTATTGGCGCCGCTGAACTTATAATTCTTATGCGTAAGTTAATTAGTAACTTCTAACTAGTAAACTTATGTATGTTTGCTCTTTGTTTAATCTTTATTGTCGTTGTTGGAAATAAATTCTTTGTTAATTCTTAGCTTAGTTGTAAACGGCGGATGACGTTATGTCTGTTGGCATGTATAACGTAGACATTAGTTTTGGTATCACATGGCGACTAAAGAAACTAGCAATAAGCCCAGCTGAGCCTAGTATACTATGTAACTGTGTAAATTTTGATACCACTAGGCACCGCCCAATGTGAGTCAATTTGTGGTCAGCGCTAAGTCCAATGTAAATGTAAATGTCCAATGCTGATCGAATGCGAGACTGAAACACAGTGCTCATCAAACTCTATCTAAACTACAACTATCAGCTTAGACTGCGCTCAGTGTGCTGCAGGTAAGGTTGTCAGTGAACAGGGCTAAGTTTCCCTTGCGGTAGTGTATTTTTCCCCAAACTATGGTGTGGCGTCCAAGTTTTTAAATGTCTTCTCGACGAGCTGTTTTCATCTTTCATCTTCAAATGAAGTCAAGGGATGAATTAATATAAATAAAATAAGGAAAAACATACAAAACAATTCAAGAGTGAACTGGAAAAACTAAAACTAGACCGACGAAAAGAGCAGGCTAATCACCGACACAAGCAAAAATAAAAAAATGTAATCTTCAGTGGAGTTCCTATGTAAAATGACCTAAGAACAGCGGTCGCGGACAATTGGCGTGAAAAGCTAAACATCCAGGCACCAGAATTAATGGCGGCAAGGACCAAAATGATTGTTGCGGAGATTCGTCAGAGGAGAATGCGGACTAAATCCTGAAAAGCACGCGAAAACTGGCCGGGTCAAATAATTACTTGGAAAGGGATCTTAGTGAAAAAGAAAAAATAAATAAGAGAGCCTTACTAGAATTAAAAAAATACTTGCACGCAATTGACAAAAAGGACAAAATCATAGTAAAAAATTATTCATGAAAGTGGGCAACGAATGGCACTTTTTCAACAACCAGAGAGAGCTGCTCTGTGGCAGATAAGGAGGGCTCCAGGTCGTGAAAAGAACTTTCCCAGCTATCAACCAGGAAATAAATTATGATCGATTAATAGAGAAGGCCAATTCAAAAAATTAAGTGCAAATAAACACAGAACGCCACATCACACTCAAGCAAGAATATGCAATTAAATACCGAAATCTCCGGAAACACTAGCAGATCAGTGCGCTCCGTAAACATTTTAGCTTAGGGAACAAACTCATTTATAGAGACTTTTTCGCATATGTAGCTAACCCAGAAGTGGAGCTTAGTTTTTCCCTGCATTTGATTTTCCTGCGATAGTCAAAGACTGCAGCTTCACAACCACTGAAATTGAAATTGCCATTAAACAAAGCAAGCGTAACAAAAAACCAGGTGTAGACCGGGTGCCAGAAAAATTTCTAATACACGCATCCCCTCTACTGCTGGAAAGCTTAACGAAAGCTTTCCACAATATATTCAACACAGGGATCGTGCCGCTTAGTTTAAAAAAATATAATATATCCCATATATAAAAAGGGCGACCCGAAGGAAGTTGCGAACTACAGAGGCATCTCATTTCCCAACTCCACGATGAAAGTATTTGCAGCGACACTGCTAAGGCGCATTACAGACTTTGTAAATTCAAATTGGCTAAGCGAGAACCAGTCAGGCTTCAGAAGTGGCAATTCCACAGTAGACAGCATTTTTATATTCACGTCAATAGCGAAAGACTATCTGCTCCGAAAAAAGAAAATGTACATGTTTTTATAGATTTTAAAGCAGCGTAATCTCAGTAATATAGGGCTATCTACTAAAATGTTAAACACGTTGCGCAGTCTATACACGAACAATGCTACAGCGGTATGGGATGGAAGCAGACTAACAGACTGGTGATATGGTGATTCTTAGTGACAATCCGGAAATGCTGCAGAAAATGATCAATTGCACACACAGGTATTTAAAAACGTGGAACTTAGAAATAAACACCGAAAAATCAAAGCTTATGGTTGTCCGATCTGGCAGAGGCCGATATGAAGCGAACGAGAGTTGAAGCTTGGAAAGCTCATGGAACGCATTTCTTGGTATGAGAAGAGTGACGGCTAGTACGAAATAACAAATGTTTCAGGCGATCGTGCGTGGAATTATGTGCTAAGTTGACCAAGTTTGGGGCTGTTCACCGTATGAGGATGTAGAGAAATGTCAAATTCTTTTCTTAAAACGAATTTTCCATCTACCCAACAACACACCAAACTATGCTATCTATTTGGAGACGGGACTACCGACTTTATTCATGTACACGCTGAACTTAAATCACAGAGCCGGATCACAGAGCCCATAAAATTGTAGCGAAATATCTACTCACGAAGAAGCAACAGTGCGTTGAGCATTGGAAGCGAATAGCAAGAGAACATAACCCGCAACTTATTATTACAAACACGTGTGACACACAGCAGGCCCTCTTACTAAGTATCGAAAATGCAAGGCCAGGAACATTTGGTTAGAACAGCACGACAAAGTCAAACAAGAAGATCGTATAAGCTGCTTGAGTATGACCTTGGGGAACGAAATTATTTTCGCGACACAATTGATACATACATAATATCACTCATATTTATAGCCAGGGTGGAAATTCTAAGACTTAATGATCAGCCATATCGGCAAAGCCAAAGCACACATGACGAGTTGTGTAACATGTGAGAACCCAAAGACGTCTGCCATTTTATTGCGATCTGTCCCATCATGAGGGAGCTAAGGATGCAATTATAGGCAAAGTCAACGCTACCCAACGAATAGAATTTTACAATAGTTTTTCTGACCCACATAAAGATTGTAATCTGTTATCTTTAACCCGTAATACACTTGGCTAATCAACTCTCTTTTTCTCTTTCTCAACCAGCTGCTCAACCAGCAGCGCAAAGCTATGGGTACGAAACGGACGTTGATTGTTGCCGACAGTGTACTATCAAACTTTTTCAACACTTTATCATTTCTTTTTTGGTGTTCGGTTTTCTAGCCGTTACTTTATTCATTCGTTCGTCTTTTGTAAATTAAATTACGAAAAGGGCAAATGTAGTGTGGTCAAAGGAAGCTACTCTAAGCTATGAATTATTATTGCACGTAAAATGCAAATAAAATGTAAAGAACTGTAGAAAGCTACTGAAGGTAGTCTAATAACTCCGATCAATACCAAAGAGGAATAACCAATTACTTGAGAGATTTGAATTCTGCATAGAATTTCGAATAGCATATTTTTTCTTTTTCCAGTTCTTTGTGGCCTACTCATCCCAAAATCCGACAAATCTTTTCCAGTAATAGTTGATCTTTAATCTCTGTTAGAGCCTCATTGTAAATTAAATCATTGTATTGAATATAGTTATATATAGTTCAATTATGTTCTTGTAATCTGTGTAAAATAAACCGAAATTCCAGAGAAATAAAGAAAAACCAGTATTTCAAAGAAATAAAGAAAAACCAAAATGTCATGAATACAAATCAACGAAAGAATAATTTTTTTCCTACAAAACGAAGCTATCTAAAAAGCAAAAACCATAAAAAACTAAAATTCCCAAAGGTGACCCTAGGTGTGAGAAATGGGAAGATAAATATTTATTTTCTGTATACGCATTTTTACATGTGTGCGAATTTTCTGTTGCTATTTATGCAGAGCAGAAGTGGACATGTGTTCAATGATCTCTCTCTCTCCCTCTCTCAGTTTTGTTTCTCTTCTTTCCATCTTATATGGAGTAAAATCACACGTTTCTCTATCTCGCTTCGATTCTCTTAGATCACAGAGCGCGCCGCAATGTTGTTGTTGTTTTCAAACTAACAATTTCGAAATTTTCGTTTAGTTTATATGCTTCGCTTTTAGGTGCGTTTAGGATGTGGTTTTAAGGTCTTCTGCTAAAATCGTGGGTACTGGACAAGCGACACATTTCCCATTCGCGTAAGGTCACAAGCACAGTGCCATCGATTACTTGGTGTTTGAATATCAGGTATACTCAGATCATCTGCCCCTTGTGGTTACGTTGAACTCTACTCCAACGATTAGGACTTTTCGGCGGGAGCTGGAAGGAACCCTTGATCTAAACCTGGAAATCCGCCAACCACAGAACATCGATTATGCACAAGCGATTTTCCTTTATAATGTACATTCGGCTGCCCATATGGCTATATGTGATAGTCCGACGCTTCATACGAGGTTGCAAACAGGAGTTTCCCCAGTTGTTAAGGCACTCTTGCTTGTGAAGACTTAGGCAGCAGCACTGTTCCACTCGAGAACCCATTATTGACAGGGTCTATCGTAGAGTCGCTGAGAGGATCAGGTTGCTGGTACTGCAGAAGCAAAATGACATTGATCGATTCCTGCAACATATCACGCCTGATGAGAATACCAATCATTATCAGTGGTATTTACCGACTAGTTATAAACAGTATGTGTCTGCAAAATTTCCGATCAGGAGGGCTGACGGTTCATGGGCTTAATCACCAAGGAACCGAATGAAAAGTTTCACTGGGAATTCTGGTTGCGGCCTTCTTGATATAAGGCAGCCGTTTGATAGATTGTGGCATGATGGGCTGCTCTATAAACTCAAAGGTCTCCTGCTGTCAATTTGTTCTTCTTAGTGCGCACCATTTGTCTGATAGAATCTTCTCCGTTGTGCTGGGTGGGGTGGAACCCCACAAATAAAGCCGTGGTACCACAAGGAAGCGTACCGGGACCTACGGTCTACATGCTTTTCACTAATCTACAGTTTCCTGTATTCCTATGGATGACTAATGATTACCATTTTTGCTGACTATACGGATATCGTGGCCAAGGATAACTGTGTGCACAATGCTACCGATGTACTTCAGCTGTATCGTAGCGATTTTGGGTAAAGCGCTGGAATATTGGTATAAACTTTAAAAAATGCGTCTGCGTGACCCACTCAATCCGCAGGGACGACTGCTATGGAAATTTCCGTGAATCTGAGTCACGGGAATGAAATCACAAACAAAATTGTAACACCGATAATGTCATCCAACACCCAGCCGCTTCTCTCACTGAGTCTCCTGCTGTCCCTCCCTCTGCCATGACTACATCAACAAATGTCACCATAGCAGCCGATCCTATCAAGAAATTAAACCACTGAAGCTGCCAGTTATTTTCATCGTCGGATTTACAAACATTAATAGGTTGTTATCCAACCTGGATACCGTGACAGAGCCCGAGTCGTTTATGTCAAAGGTAACGTCCATAAACAGGATCCTACCCGCTACTAGCGATATATATCGCAGTATTATCCGTCCAGTATATATCACCATTTCAGATGCGCCATTTAGTCATCCGTTAGACTAAGGGTATGTTAGGATACATCAAACGGTGGCCTATGGAATTTAATGACCCTTATACCATTAATTGATGTACACATCCTTAGTTAGACTTATTTTGGAATATGCATCTTGTGTATGGGACCCCCAGTTTAGAATTTTTCGCGATCGCATTGAATCAGTACAAAAACAATTCTTACTGTTTGCACTGCGTAACATGCACTGTGATCCAAATTTCTACCTTCCATCCTATCAATGCCGTCTAAAGCTTCTCCAACTACCTACGATGGCCAGTCGTAGAACTACTCTCGGTGTGATGTTTCTACATAATTGAATTATTGGTAGTATCTATTCTCCTTTTTTGCTTGGTAGCATAAACTTTAACATTTATTCTCAGGTTACTAGAGGTTATATTCCAATATCTATCGGTTTCTGTAGAACTACTTATCTGCTCCATGATCCATTTCGCGATTTATGTCAACAATGCAATTTGCACTTTAACCTAATTTCCATCTCTAAAGCTTCTGATAATTTAAAATTTATCCTATCTTACCGCAACACATAGTAAATAATGTTCTTTCAATAAACTCACAGTTCTCAAACATGTAACGTCGTGTTAATTAGCGTCGTTGAGTTAATCCTTCTTTACTTGTTTAAATTTTTGTTATGGTATGTAAGTTGAATCTTAACTTTAGTTCATCTTGCATGCTTATTTTTTAGAGGCTGATGATTCAGCTGATCCCAGTCTACTACGTAATTGGGTTAATTTTGATTCCAATTGGGCTTGCCCCATGTGAGATCTGTGTGTGGTCATTGCGTACCTGCTATATCAGTGTAGAAAAAAAAAAGAAAAATTACAATAATCTATATATAAATAAAAGGATGTTTGTTTGATCTCCAAACTTAAGTCTGAAATTTTTAAGAGCTCTTACACTACGTTTCGTAAAGATCGCTCGGGGCGCGTCGGTGGGGGTTTTAATTTCTGTTCTCTCCTCGTTTTCCACAGAAATGGTTTCTCTTGGAATTGATCAAGATCTGTCAATTCCAGAAGATACCTATGACCCCACTCTCGAGGTGACACTAACTCTTAACCATATTCAGTCTGTGTTTGTTTATATTCTTGCTAAGCCAAAACAACAATTAATTCAAATCGTCTAAATATACTGCTTGCTTGCAGGTATTAAAGAATATTAATTTCTTCTTGTGAGTATTAGTTTCTTCTTCAGTCTTAAAAAACTGTGTGCCTAAAGTTGACATTATTGATGATTCCATGTTACCGCCTTGGTTCTCTAAAGTTCTGTTGTTTTTAAAAAATATAAACTATCTTTTTCATTAATAGGTTATGAGAATTATGCAGTGGCTCGTATTAAATTTAATTATTTTAACTAAATTTGTTATAATAGTTATTTCAGCAGAATAAAATTTAACATCAAACGTAACACAATTTTTTTATTCATTTTAAGTTCATTAAAATCAAAAATAAATCAGAGTTATTTCCAACTTTCATGGATTTTAATGGTATTGTAAGTAGCTCTGACGATGGTAAAGCAATTTTCGCAGGGTACCTACTCTATGGTTTATTTTAAAGTGATGATTTAGACACCAGGAACAAACTTCGCGAAGGGAGGCAAGTAAAGTGTGAAGGGGCTGAGTTGGAGGCGTTATTGTACCAAGATTCATGCGAAACTCAAAGGAGGCTCGCTGAAACCTCAACAAGCAATTTCAAACCGTCTCAAGTCCATGGGTATGGTGAAGAAATAAGGCAATTAAGATCCCTATGAACGTAAGCCAAGAGACGTCGAAGGTCGTCTTTTAACGTGCGAGCAACTGCTCCGAAGGCATGCACGGCAGGGTTTTTTGCATCGAGGTATTACCTAAGTGCAATGAGTAAGTTGTTTCATCAGATTTTTAGTGATCATCTCCAGTACTCTTCGCCCATTACTGAGCATGTCGCAGTATGGTTTTGTGAAGAACAGTTAAATGGTACTCAATGTGCTCGAAGCTATCTCTATTGTTAACCACAATTTCTCGGTAGGTAGTCAAACTACCAAAGTGCTATACGCTCACTGGTGACACCTCTTCTGGAGTGTCTGGGATACTGAATATCAGACGAATATCGACCGTATTGAATCGGTGCAAAATCAATTTATACCTTTTGCTTTTAGAAACTTGCACTGGGATCCTAATGCTGGTCTGTCATCTTATCAGTGTCGTTTAAGATTGATCAGCCTTCTTACCTTCTCTAGTCGCAGAACTGGCTTGGGTGTGACTTTTATATATAACCTCATTTATGGTTGCATTAACTCACCTTTCTTACTTAGTATGACCAACTTTAGTGTGCCAACATGTCCAATAGACACTACCTTTCTTTTGGCCCTGCACTGTGTAGAACAACTTTCTTACAGCATGATCCATTCTTTGTCTTATGAATGTCTTTTAACACTCACTTTGCGTTTGCTATTCCTCCTACCTCTACAAATCTTTCTAAGACCAGATTATTGGCGCCGCTGAACTTATAATTCTTTTGCGTAAGTTAATTAGTAACTTCTAACTAGTAAACTTATGTATGTTTGCTCTTTGTTTAATCTTTATTGTCGTTGTTGGAAATAAATTCTTTGTTAATTCTTAGCTTAGTTGTAAACGGCGGATGACGTTATGTCTGTTGGCATGTATAACGTAGACATTAGTTTTGGTATCACATGGCGACTAAAGAAACTAGCAATAAGCCCAGCTGAGCCTAGTATACTATGTAACTGTGTAAATTTTGATACCACTAGGCACCGCCCAATGTGAGTCAATTTGTGGTCAGCGCTAAGTCCAATGTAAATGTAAATGTCCAATGCTGATCGAATGCGAGACTGAAACACAGTGCTCATCAAACTCTATCTAAACTACAACTATCAGCTTAGACTGCGCTCAGTGTGCTGCAGGTAAGGTTGTCAGTGAACAGGGCTAAGTTTCCCTTGCGGTAGTGTATTTTTACCCAAACTATGGTGTGGCGTCCAAGTTTTTAAATGTCTTCTCGACGAGCTGTTTTCATCTTTCATCTTCAAATGAAGTCAAGGGACGAATTAATATAAATAAAATAAGGAAAAACATACAAAACAATTCAAGAGTGAACTGGAAAAACTAAAACTAGACCGACGAAAAGAGCAGGCTAATCACCGACACAAGCAAAAATAAAAAAATGTAATCTTCAGTGGAGTTCCTATGTAAAAGGACCTAAGAACAGCGGTCGCGGACAATTGGCGTGAAAAGCTAAACATCCAGGTACCAGAATTAATGGCGGCAAGGACCAAGAATGATTGTTGCGGAGATTCGTCAGAGGAGAATGCGGACTAAATCCTGAAAAGCACGCGAAAACTGGCCGGGTCAAATAATTACTTGGAAAGGGATCTTAGTGAAAAAGAAAAAATAAATAAGAGAGCCTTACTAGAATTAAAAAAATACTTGCACGCAATTGACAAAAAGGACAAAATCATAGTAAAAAATTATTCATGAAAGTGGGCAACGAATGGCACTTTTTCAACAACCAGAGAGAGCTGCTCTATGGCAGATAAGGAGGGCTCCAGGTCGTGAAAAGAACTTTCCCAGCTATCAACCAGGAAATAAATTATGATCGATTAATAGAGAAGGCCAATTCAAAAAACTAAGTGCAAATAAACACAGAACGCCACATCACACACAAGCAAAAATATCCAATTAAATACCGAAATCTCCGGAAACACTAGCAGATCAGTGCGCTCCGTAAACATTTTAGCTTAGGGAACAAACTCATTTATAGAGACTTTTTCGCATATGTAGCTAACTCAGAAGTGGAGCTTAGTTTTTCCCTGCATTTGATTTTCCTGCGATAGTCAAAGACTGCAGCTTCACAACCACTGAAATTGAAATTGCCATTAAACAAAGCAAGCGTAACAAAAAACCAGGTGTAGACCGGGTGCCAGAAAAATTTCTAATACACGCATCCCCTCTACTGCTGGAAAGCTTAACGAAAGCTTTCCACAATATATTCAACACAGGGATCGTGCCGCTTAGTTTAAAAAAATATAATATATCCCATATATAAAAAGGGCGACCCGAAGGAAGTTGCGAACTACAGAGGCATCTCATTTCCCAACTCCACGATGAAAGTATTTGCAGCGACACTGCTAAGGCGCATTACAGACTTTGTAAATTCAAATTGGCTAAGCGAGAACCAGTCAGGCTTCAGAAGTGGCAATTCCACAGTAGACAGCATTTTTATATTCACGTCAATAGCGAAAGACTATCTGCTCCGAAAAAAGAAAATGTACATGTTTTTATAGATTTTAAAGCAGCGTAATCTCAGTAATATAGGGCTATCTACTAAAATGTTAAACACGTTGCGCAGTCTATACACGAACAATGCTACAGCGGTATGGGATGGAAGCAGACTAACAGACTGGTGATATGGTGATTCTTAGTGACAATCCGGAAATGCTGCAGAAAATGATCAATTGCACACACAGGTATTTAAAAACGTGGAACTTAGAAATAAACACCGAAAAATCAAAGCTTATGGTTGTCCGATCTGGCAGAGGCCGATATGAAGCGAACGAGAGTTGAAGCTTGGAAAGCTCATGGAACGCATTTCTTGGTATGAGAAGAGTGACGGCTAGTACGAAATAACAAATGTTTCAGGCGATCGTGCGTGGAATTATGTGCTAAGTTGACCAAGTTTGGGGCTGTTCACCGTATGAGGATGTAGAGAAATGTCAAATTCTTTTCTTAAAACGAATTTTCCATCTACCCAACAACACACCAAACTATGCTATCTATTTGGAGACGGGACTACCGACTTTATTCATGTACACGCTGAACTTAAATCACAGAGCCGGATCACAGAGCCCATAAAATTGTAGCGAAATATCTACTCACGAAGAAGCAACAGTGCGTTGAGCATTGGAAGCGAATAGCAAGAGAACATAACCCGCAACTTATTATTACAAACACGTGTGACACACAGCAGGCCCTCTTACTAAGTATCGAAAATGCAAGGCCAGGAACATTTGGTTAGAACAGCACGACAAAGTCAAACAAGAAGATCGTATAAGCTGCTTGAGTATGACCTTGGGGAACGAAATTATTTTCGCGACACAATTGATACATACATAATATCACTCATATTTATAGCCAGGGTGGAAATTCTAAGACTTAATGATCAGCCATATCGGCAAAGCCAAAGCACACATGACGAGTTGTGTAACATGTGAGAACCCAAAGACGTCTGCCATTTTATTGCGATCTGTCCCATCATGAGGGAGCTAAGGATGCAATTATAGGCAAAGTCAACGCTACCCAACGAATAGAATTTTACAATAGTTTTTCTGACCCACATAAAGATTGTAATCTGTTATCTTTAACCCGTAATACACTTGGCTAATCAACTCTCTTTTTCTCTTTCTCAACCAGCTGCTCAACCAGCAGCGCAAAGCTATGGGTACGAAACGGACGTTGATTGTTGCCGACAGTGTACTATCAAACTTTTTCAACACTTTATCATTTCTTTTTTGGTGTTCGGTTTTCTAGCCGTTACTTTATTCATTCGTTCGTCTTTTGTAAATTAAATTACGAAAAGGGCAAATGTAGTGTGGTCAAAGGAAGCTACTCTAAGCTATGAATTATTATTGCACGTAAAATGCAAATAAAATGTAAAGAACTGTAGAAAGCTACTGAAGGTAGTCTAATAACTCCGATCAATACCAAAGAGGAATAACCAATTACTTGAGAGATTTGAATTCTGCATAGAATTTCGAATAGCATATTTTTTCTTTTTCCAGTTCTTTGTGGCCTACTCATCCCAAAATCCGACAAATCTTTTCCAGTAATAGTTGATCTTTAATCTCTGTTAGAGCCTCATTGTAAATTAAATCATTGTATTGAATATAGTTATATATAGTTCAATTATGTTCTTGTAATCTGTGTAAAATAAACCGAAATTCCAGAGAAATAAAGAAAAACCAGTATTTCAAAGAAATAAAGAAAAACCAAAATGTCATGAATACAAATCAACGAAAGAATAATTTTTTTCCTACAAAACGAAGCTATCTAAAAAGCAAAAACCATAAAAAACTAAAATTCCCAAAGGTGACCCTAGGTGTGAGAAATGGGAAGATAAATATTTATTTTCTGTATACGCATTTTTACATGTGTGCGAATTTTCTGTTGCTATTTATGCAGAGCAGAAGTGGACATGTGTTCAATGATCTCTCTCTCTCCCTCTCTCAGTTTTGTTTCTCTTCTTTCCATCTTATATGGAGTAAAATCACACGTTTCTCTATCTCGCTTCGATTCTCTTAGATCACAGAGCGCGCCGCAATGTTGTTGTTGTTTTCAAACTAACAATTTCGAAATTTTCGTTTAGTTTATATGCTTCGCTTTTAGGTGCGTTTAGGATGTGGTTTTAAGGTCTTCTGCTAAAATCGTGGGTACTGGACAAGCGACACATTTCCCATTCGCGTAAGGTCACAAGCACAGTGCCATCGATTACTTGGTGTTTGAATATCAGGTATACTCAGATCATCTGCCCCTTGTGGTTACGTTGAACTCTACTCCAACGATTAGGACTTTTCGGCGGGAGCTGGAAGGAACCCTTGATCTAAACCTGGAAATCCGCCAACCACAGAACATCGATTATGCACAAGCGATTTTCCTTTATAATGTACATTCGGCTGCCCATATGGCTATATGTGATAGTACGACGCTTCATACGAGGTTGCAAACAGGAGTTTCCCCAGTTGTTAAGGCACTCTTGCTTGTGAAGACAAGACTTAGGCAGCAGCACTGTTCCACTCGAGAACCCATTATTGACAGGGTCTATCGTAGAGTCGCTGAGAGGATCAGGTTGCTGGTACTGCAGAAGCAAAATGACATTGATCGATTCCTGCAACATATCACGCCTGATGAGAATACCAATCATTATCAGTGGTATTTACCGACTAGTTATAAACAGTATGTGTCTGCAAAATTTCCGATCAGGAGGGCTGACGGTTCATGGGCTTAATCACCAAGGAACCGAATGAAAAGTTTCACTGGGAATTCTGGTTGCGGCCTTCTTGATATAAGGCAGCCGTTTGATAGATTGTGGCATGATGGGCTGCTCTATAAACTCAAAGGTCTCCTTTTTCCAATGAAATTTATATATGACGCTTTGAGAGCATGATCCTTCCCAAGCCGACCTTCAAGCTTCAAAAAACGATTCAAAGCAACTCTGTATGACTCGCCTAAACTTATATCAGCCTCCTCCAAAATGTTCGTCTTACATTCGCTACAAAGTGCTCTTCACAAAACTTCTCTTCAAATATATCTGATAACGAAACAGCTTCCATTTTCACAAAAGGATTCGACGAGCTAAGGCAGCCTATCTACTTTTGGTTTGTCACAACTCGTCTATTCTGAAAGCAAGCAAACCCTCAAATTAGCACATTCCCCCACAACCAACCATCCTCACAATAATTTCTGTAACAATGGCAATGAGACGCCAAATTAATCTGGCCGACTGAAAGCAACGTGAAAAAGAGATCGACTCCTAACAACATATCAATTTGGCATTTGCTATGAAAGGAAGGACCCGCCAATTTTATTTTGTTGCCTAGTTGCCATGTGTTAAAATGTAATAAGTAAAATGTAATGTTATTAACACATAAGTAATAATATGACTCCGTTCTATTCTGGCGCTTGAAGAATACGTACGTTGTATTCTTTGTTACCTAGCAAGTCAAATAGTTCCTCAACAGGTTATGGGCCCAGAAAATAGGTCCAGGGTTAAAGTATAAAAATAAATGTAAAAAAAAAGTAAATATGAGTGCGCTATAAAATATAGAAAAATTGGATTAGACCAATTATAATACGTGGTGTGTTCAAATGAGAAGCGTGTTGGTCCATCAAGAGATGTGGTCAATAATAAACAATCCTAAGCCACCTGCAGATGAAGTTGAAGCGAGTACTGCATGGGCTTCGGCTAACGAGAAGGCATTGGCAGTTTTAACGTTGTCTGTTAAACACACATCAAAAAGTGTCGCACTGCCTTAGGAGCTTGGGTAGCACTAAAGGAAATCCATCAACCACCTGGATCTGTGAGGAAAGTGTCACTATTCAAAAAATTGATTCATATGCGAATGACGGAACATGACAGTATGCAGCAATATATTTCGGATTTCAGTGGAATCACTGAACCAAGCTATTACCTTGCAAGAAGAATTATTCGTAATTATGCTTCTTGCAGTTTGCCTGTGTGTTACGAAAATTTTGTTGTTGCATTAGAATCTCGCGACGATTTGCCACAGTTGAATTCCCTCAAAGTGAAACTTATCGAGAAGAGTGAACGCAGAAAAAGTAACTTGTTAAATTCGGGAGAAACGGGACAAGCATTTGTCGCTCGGCAAAACAACAACAAAATGCATAAAAGTTCGGAGGGTGTGGATTACAGCAAGAATAACGGCGCCGACAGAAACAAAAGCGTAAGAAGAAAAAACGGTAACTTCAAGTGTTATAATTGTGGTCGCAGGGGACATTACGCAGCGGATGGCCGAAATAAGAGAGACGAAAAAGTTTTAAGCGCAACTAACGGATCGAGAGGAGCAGAGCAAGAAGAGACAGCTAAGTCTTTTTTCGCAATCTTCAACGCAAATGAGAGAACAACGGTTGATAAAACCAAGTGGTGTTTAGATAGTGGAGCAACGTCGCACATGTGTGGAGTGCGTGAACTTTTCGTACAGTTAGAATAGTACAATAGCAAAATTTTGTTTGCTGGAAATGAATATATAGAAGCAACTGGACGTGATGATGTTATAATTAAATCAAAAATGTGCATTATTAAGCTGAAAAATGTTTTATTTGTACCGCAACTTCAATGCAACTTTATTTCAGTTAGCAAAGCGATGAACAGTGGGTGCAAAGTAGTGTTTGAGAAAGGCATAGCTAATGTGTTCGATGAAAACGATCATAAAATATTTTTTGCTAAACAGTCGGGTGATTTATTTATGTGCGAACTTGAACTAACGGGTAAATTGTACCATGCCGAAAACTCTTATGAAGAATTATTTAAGTGGCACAAGAGATACGGACACTTAAATTTAAAATACCTAGTGGAGCTTAAAAACAAAGAACTAGTGGTTTAAAGTTTAGCACAACGTTCAAACCAATTGATTGTACCGTTTGTTTAAAAAGCAAGTGCAGCGTAAAACCGTTTAAAGCGTCCGAAACCAAAACATTAAAAAAACTATAACTAATTCACAGTGACGTATGTGGTCCAATAAATGTAAAATCGTGGGGGGCTCGCGGTATTTTATTACGATGATCGACGACAAAACGCGTTTTGTAAATGTTTATTTTATGAAGTAGAAAAATGAAGCTTTAAACATATTTAAAACTTAGAAAAATATGGCTGAGAGACAAACAGGTGGCAAAATAAAAATTCTGCGCACCGATAATGGCACGGAATACATTAATAAGGAATTTGAAAAGTATCTAAAAGGTAATGGTATTGTTCGTCAATTATCCGTTCCCCATACTCCCCAACAGAATGGAATTGCTGAGAGGTTCAACCGAACGCTGGTGGAAATGGCTCGCTGTATGCTGACAAACGCAGATTTACCTGAAAAATTTTGGGCTGAAGCAGTACATACAGCAGCATATATAAGAAACCGGTCACCTACAAGTGCTTTAGTCAGTATGAATGGAAACAAGCCTGTCGTAAGTCATTTCAGAATATTTGGCTGTTTAGCTGTAGCACTGGACAAGACTCAGCATAAGAAGTTCCGCGCAAAGGGGAGAGAACTCATAATGGTTGGCTACGATGATAGGTCGAAGGCTTATCGATTATTTGATAAAAGCAGCAACAATATCATCATTAGCCGTGATGTTTCCTTTGTGGAAAACACCACCGAGAGTATTAGTATTTAACTAAACAACGAGCTTAGTAAAATCACTAATCGTCCAGATGCCGCCGAATCTGTTAACCACAAAGAAGAACGAAATATGGTAAACTACACGCCCGATCGCTAATGTACATAGCTATCACGACACGGCCTGATATCTTACACTCGGTATGCAAGTTGTCTCAGCGAAATACAGACCCACATAACGAGCATCTGGCAGCAGCGAAACAAGTGTTACGTTATTTGAATTCAACAATAAACGTAAAGCTCAAATACGAGAGGACCGGCAAAGGAGTCGTAGGCTTCGTCGATGCTGACTGGGGTGGCGACTCAACGGATAGGAAATCCTTTACAGGATATCCGTTCATGCTTGGTGGCTGTGTGTTCTCATGGGAGAGCAAGAAGCAATCGTCAGTAGCCTTAAGCAGCACCGAAGCTGAATATATGGCTCTTTCGCTTGCTGCAAAAGAAGCTGTATATATTAGAAAATTATTAAATGAAATGTATTTGAACAAAAAGATTGAAACAATCGAAATTTTTGGAGATAATTTGAGAGCGCAAAATCTAGTTAAAAATCCTGTTTATCATTCCAGAAGCAAACATATAGATATTCGCTATCATTATATTAGGGAGATATATAAAAAGAAAATTATCAATTTAAATTATTGTCCCATTAATGATATGACAGCTGAAATACTAACAAAAAACCTTGCTTAAGTCAAACATATTAAATGCATTCAATTACTAAGATTATACAAGAACTAAGATAAGCAAATAATTTGTTTAAGTATGAAAATTTTTATTTTTTTTGTTCACTTATGAATTATTATTGTTATCAAAATTAAAGGGGAATGTTAAAATGTAATAAGTAAAATGTAATGTTAATAACATAATTAAGTATATTCTGGTGCTTGAAGAATACGTACGTTGTATTCTTTGTTACCTAGCAAGTCAAATAGTTCCTCAACAGCAAGCCTTCGCCGAACTAAGCCAATTCGGCGCGTTACTCGTGATGTGGTATAATACGAAAAACTCTGTTTTACTAGAGAACGACGACACTCTCGCATTTAAACAAATCCTCACGCATCCTTGGACACCTTAGTGTCTCCAATTCCCTTTACCATCACTTCCGTCTTTCCCACTACAAGTCCTAACCTTGCGATAAGGTCACTCAATACTAAGTTAAGCTGACTTCCCGCATCAAGTAGGCATCTGCAGCTAACAAACTCCTTGCCTGATTCTTCCACCAACACTACCGCAGTGGTTAGATAACTTATACGACCATTAAATAATAAAGAAGTATAAAACGAGCGTTTTTTCTTCTGGCGTTCCCAAGGAATCTTCACCCTCTATACGCACCCCAATCGTAGTGGATTCTCTATGTAAAAGGCTATGATGTGAATGCTTCCACTTCTTGCATTTTAACGCACTACTCTCTCTTACACTATGACCTTTGTCGAAGCAGTTAAAGCATAATGCCAATCGTTTCACTTCTTGACACCTTTGTAGTCTCTCTAACCTTCGAAATTCAGAACAGTCTCCCAAGCGATTCGGCCCAGCACAACTGTAACAAATTAGGTTTCCTTCTTTCGCCGTTGCATTTAACGATGTTTGACCATATGCTATCTTTCTGTCTATCTTCCCTTGCCTCGAATACGTACAATTGATTACCCCACGACTAGCGAGAAACTTGGAAAGCAGCTCCCAACTGCGTCACTCAACACCATTAGTATTACGCTCCCATCTTTCCACTTTAGTTTTATTGGGATGCTATCCACAGTTTGGCGAAGTAATGCAATTAGCTTAAACACCAATCTACGACTGTTCCGTTCCAACGTTGTATACGTACTACTATATGGATGTTGTACCTGGAGGGTGACCATCACAATCATGAGGAAGCTGCAAACGTTTGTCAACTGGTGCCTAAGCTACATCTTAAGGATATTCTGGCCAAGCCGTATCTCTAACGAACAGCTTTATCAGAGAACGGACCATGAACCTATAGGCACAACCATACGACGACGAAAGTGGCAGTAGATTGGTCACACACTCCGAAAGAGTGACATGTCCATAGCTAATCAAGCGATGCAATGGAACCCGTTTACTCAGGATGGCAGGATACGCGGCGGTCCTAGGAGTACGTGGCGCAGAACAGTTGAAAAGGAAGCAAGGCAACTGGGAAAAAGTTGGGGAGAGATGATGCACATTTCCAGGAACCGCACTCGATGGCGCGTAGGCATTGTAGAGGTCCTAGAACCCACATGGGGATATAGTTAGTTAGTTTTCCACTGTATCCTTATCTAATTTTTCGCGAATCAAACAGACCACAATTGTATTTAAAATCTCTTCCGGACGTTCGCAACGCAGCTAACTGCGCTGGTCTTATATCCAATACGCACCTGGCACGACTAAGTTTCTTATTGTCAAACAGTTCTTTTATGTGAGTCTAGAAAATAATTAATTTCTTCTTAAAACGCTTAGCTTCTTAGCTCTGGTGACTCAACTGCACCTGACGGCCTAAACATGAGCGTAGGTGCACAAATGTCCACGTAAGTCCCTGGAATTAATTAGCACAGTAAATGTATTGTACCAATTCGACCATTCAGTGGACTTTCCGGAAAAAATTGGAATTTTAATTTTAGGCAATTTGAACTGTTTTGTGTCCTGCTCCGAATCGAATTGAGGATGAATTACCGCTGTGCATTGCTGCGTCCAACACTCCCGATCGGCGTTGCCGCTGAGACAAGCAACTTAATATTTTTGCCTTCACTTCACAGTACCATTCTTCATATGTCTGATGCACACTACAATCACCTGCGTCCCTGCGTTTTCTTTCGATTTCTGATTGCAAGGCACACAGTTGCCCAAAACTAGACTCGTCTAAACTCAACCGTGCTTCTAATTATTCAGCCGTCATCTACGCACTATTTTTTATTACAAGACACTTGCTACTAATATCCCATCTCGAGTTGGATATAAGTCTGTCTCTCGGCTAGGTACCTTTATGCCCTTGTTATCAATGAAATCTGTACCAAACTATATTATACTTTGTTCGACAGTGTCCCACTGTGTAGCAATCAGCAAACACTAAATTCAGCGCAAAGAGTATACGATAAATGCAGTCGCAACAACAATGTAATATTCTTTAGCTGTAAACTTCTCTACGCGCCAATTGACTCCAACTAACAGTTCACTGTAATAATGTATATGCATGAAGGTATTCCAAAATCTACCGCAAGACATCTGTGTATAGGTATCATACATACATGGGTACATAAGCAATTGTAATGGACATCTAACTAACTATTCGCCGAAAATGCAGCAATTGGAATTATTTTATTTTTATTGATTATTTTATTGTATATTAAATCTTCTCTTTAAATTTCACTTATACACTCTTCACACTCTATTTAATTAATTGATCAATTCAAACACAAAATAAATTTTACTTAAAGTCGTCAAAACACTGGACCAGCAAAAGCAGATCAAGATTCAAACTTGGGCCAAGTTGAACAATCTTCTTTCCAGCCTCCCGCTGCTACGACTACCAGGTCAAGCACCAGTCTTGAGCTTCAAAGATTGGACGTTCGGCGTCTTCAGCGGCTGTTCTCCAATTTCCTTGCGGTTCCACACTAAGCGCTGCACCAATTAATAATTACGACCGCGCTCGCTGGCCTTACTATCTATCCTACTTACTAGACTAGTTTAACATAATAAAGCTCCAATGCAGCTTATAGTTCCTCTAACGCTCTGCTAACTGGAGAGGCTTAAGACTAAGGACGCACTTATGATCTTACTTAAGCATCATACGCTGTCTTCGTTCATTAGTTCGATACATCTAGCTTAATTACATCTCAAAAACGCCCAAACACATTTTTAGCGACTCTAAAAAGTGAGTACAGTGACAACTCCCCCAGGCGGATATTTCTTGTGCCCGGACAAATTTCTTAGTCCTAAGTTCTACGTTATATTTTAAGAACATTGGGCTACGATTGGTTCGTAAAGGTAAGACCGATCTTAAAAGTCAAGCAAATACCATGGGTTTTCGGACGGAAAATTAGACTAATGTTGCAATCGGCACAATACGCCATCCAAATGCATATCTAAGAAAGCGTGTCCGCCCACGGGAGATTTCACTGTATATGTATAAGTTAACACGATCAAGCCCGCAACTCCAAAATAGCTGACGATGTGTCGGACTAGTGTCCGGCTAGCAAACATTCGACACCATACACGTGCAGAGACATGGCAAGTTATCGTCAACACTCCGTACAAGAACTGCAGCGTAGACCAGAATGTGACTGCATCGTCGGAAGCTGACGTAAGCAACATCAGTGGACATCCAACACTCCGTACATGAACTACAACGTAGACCAGAATGTGACTGCATCGTGGGAAGCTGATGTTAGCAACATCAGGGCTAAGCTAAGTGTAAAGTTAGAATCTTAAGCAACTTTGAAACCGTGAAAATCCCATAAAAGTGATAAAATTTTTTAACACTTCAAACGCACCAGGAGCAATCAGCGGAACATCAGACGAGGAAACATACGGAAGCCACTGGAACAACACTGGAATAGTAGACAGTAGGACTGAGAAATTATGTAAGTAGAATGCTCATTGTTAATAACACAAATGTGTTAATTTATAAAACAAATTTGTGTTAAAACAGCGTCATAAAAATTGTGTCATTGCAAGTGTTAAATGCATAGTTAGGAAAAGCGGTAGTGAATCCTACATGCGAAACGGTGACCTCAAAGTGAAAACCCTTACGGCGAATAAAGTAAGTTAGGTTAAATAGAAAACGAAAGTATACTTTTGACAATCCGGACTATCAGTGAAAGGTAGAAATAATGGAACCAGACCAAGTAAGAACCGTAATTGAGGTCGCAGTAAACAGCGCCCTCAGCATGCAAAGAGAAACCTTTGAAAAAGAGTTAAGGAACTTGAACCGACGACTCGATCACGTTTAGTGTAATTTAGTGCGATTAGTGCACCAGAGTTAGTGTATGAAGATATCAGGATAGTCGAGAGTGTCAGGTGTGAGGAATCATTGGACATTGTTAAATCCTTATCTGATTTCGAAGGAAAGCAGGAGTCTTACGTGTCATGGCGGCAGGCTACTCACACTGCCTATAAACTCGTTCAGAACTGTGATGGTAGTTCGAGGCATTACCAGGCTGTTGCTATTATCAGAAACAAGATTAAAGGCCCAGTGGACTCAGTACTAGCATCGTTCAACACCCCATTGAATTTTAAGGACATGATCGCCCGTCTTGACCTCACGAGGTCGAGCGGAAATTGACTTTAATTACTAATAAGACTGTAATAACTTACGATGGCGACATAGCGGCATCAATGAACGAAAATCATCGAGTGATAACCTTTGCTCAGCTCGTCCGACTAATCTAACCGTCGAACTAGCTCTTGCTCAGGAGGTTGAAGCGAACCATGAACTCTACCAATTCGCAGCTAGTTTCGTCTCGGAGCAAAGGGGAACAGAGTAATAACGGTAACCGCGATTACAATAGAAAAACAAACCCGCAATTTAGTAAACGCAACACAAATCCTAACGAAGGGCGGTTCGAAAAAAAAATGGAAGTGGATCCGAGCACACCCGCTATAGGCAAGCAAATAATTTTGGGCCACAGGGTAATATAAATGAGGTCCCACAAGCTCCGTATAGTCCGGCCTCACGAGTCCGACAGGCGGTCAGGTTAAAAATACCAGAGGCTAAACCACGTGACACAGGCGGAAGTTGAGGATCAGGAATCGGATCACGATCACGTTAATTTTTTAGGGGAAAATCCCTGCTGCCATTTATAGAGAGGTCGATTGCAGGGAAGATGTTAAAGCTATTAATAGATACGGGGGCGTCCAAGAACTACATTAAGCCTCTTAAGAGTCTGAAATACATTATGCCGGTGGACACCCCTTTTATTGTAAAATACATACACGGCTTTAATAACATAAGGGAAAAGTGTTTGGAAAAAATAGCACCTTCTTGTTGTTACGCAATCTCGAAACATTTGACGGGATAGTTGGACTCGATTTTCTAACGCAGGTTGGCACGACGATAGATCTTGGGTCTAAAAAATTGGAACACAATATCAGCGCGGAACCGATACAATTTTACAGGTGCTCTGACGTGAACTTCACGCAGGTGGGGGACGTAGAAGTACCTGAAGTTATAAAGGAAAAGTTTCAGAAAATGATGAGGACCACAGAATCGGCATTTGCGGACTCTAACGAGTTGCTACCTTATAATACCAATGTGGTCGCCACGATTCGAATCGAATCTGACAATCCTATTTATACAAATTTATACCCCTACCCTATGCGAGTAGCCGATTTCGTAAATAGCGAGATCCAGGAGCTTTTAAAAAACCATATAATTAGACAGTCCAGGTAACCTTATAACAATCGTTGATAAAAAGGTTGTCGACGATCAGGGACACACAAAGAAAAGGCTTGTCATCGATTTTAGGAAACTAAACCAAAGAACGGTGAGTGATTATTCGATTTATCTACTCTTTTATTACTAACTTTTGTGCCTGATTGAGTGCGATTAATTCACTGAAGTCGTATAGTAATCGCCGTTTATTATTGTCTGAGCTTTATGCTCCAGAATATCAAAATAATTTTAATAATAATAATGTTGAACTAATCAGGAAAAGAAAAAACTCCAACATAGACAACCAGACAATGCCAAAAAGCCTGAGAAATAGTTATTGCGCAGTTCTCTCTGAGAACTTAGATAACTGTAATGAAACAGTTATTCAAGAATTTGTGAGAGAAGTGAAACAAAACAATTTCCAAAAACAAAAAGAGGGAAATGAAAATATTTTATCTCCCGATTCAATGAGCCCATCAACTTCGACAGCGCCAAAAACAGTTAACAACAACGAAAGTAAACAACAACGAAAAATGCTCAAATAACAAAATAAACTTTAAAAATAATAACAAAAACGTACCACCAATAAATATTTTTTGATATACAATCGAATAAAATAATTCAGCTGATTAAAAACGGTCTCAACATTTCTCAATTTAATTATAAAGAGAATATAATCAAAACAAACGTGCCATTTTTCTCTCTAATTTCGACGATTATAAAAGAGTAAGAGGCCATTTAGAAAAAGCTAATGCTAACTTCTACTGTTGTACACCCAAATGTCTTAAAGCTAAGATATATCTAATGAAAGGCTTAGGAGGCAATACAGACCCCAAGAAATTCTTGACGAATTATTCACACATGAAAACGAAAACCTCAAAATATTAAATGTAAAGCAATTTACAAAAAAAAAAATCTGTTCAAGAAAATATAAAACTACCAATTTTCATGGTACAAATTAGCGCGGAGAGTAGTGTGAATTTACTAAAACATGTTAACAACATCCAATACCACCACATTAAATTGGAAGCTCTTCGAAGACCTGAAATAACCCAGTGTAGAAACTGCCAAAGCTTTTTTCACAGCGCGGCTAACTGTCATTTAACACCTAGATGCGCCAAATGCAGCAATCCACACAAAAGCTCAGATTGCCCCCTGGGATCCGAGGCGCCCATCGCAAAGGAAAAGCTCTTCTGCGTCTTGTGCAAAAAAACTGGTCATTCTGCATCATATAAAGGTTGTGAACGCTAATAAGAACTTATACTTAAAATAAAAGCAAAAACAAAAACATTGTAACAAATATAAAAACTAGCCCTTCACACTTTCTAAATCCTAATATAAGATACTCATAAATAATTAGAGATAATTTACAGCCTACCACTAAGAATACTTCGAACCAATCCAGTTCAAACACAACTCTCCACCAATTAAATAATGCCATACAAGCTCTTTTCTTGCAAGTAGCAAACTTAGAAAATTAACTTAAAGTACAAGGACATCGACTGGATACAGTCTGTGGTATATTTGACTCAGTATGAACCCTAATTTAATAAACAACAGAATATCTCCTAAACATTAAACATCATATCCCTTAATATTAACTCCATTATAAACTTGAGTAGAAGATTGGAACTTAACAGATTTCTTATTGATAATTGCCCTGACCTATTATTACTAAGTGAATCTAAATTGAACCCAAAACATAACATTAAATTTAAATGATAGATCGGGGGCGAAAAGGGGGTGAGGAACAGCGATACTAATAAAAGAAAATATAAAATTCTGTAAATATTTAAACAGAAAAATGGACTCTCTCACTTACTTAGAAAAAAGTATCATTAAAATAAACATGAAATCAACATGTATTTAATTGCCGCATATTATTCGGCAGGCAATATAATCACTTATTCAAAACAGAAATTTATATTTTATTTAAGACACTGAATTTGCAAAACCCAATGCCCTTTTATATTCTAGCCGGTGATCTTAACAGTAAACACACAAATTGGGGTAACCCCTGTAACAACACCAAGGGGTCCGCCTTGAGAGATTGGTTAAATACGAATTCCATGATGTATAGAACAGCATTATATGCTTCAGTTAGTGCAATAGATATGTGCCTTAATATCTCAACTGTAATTCAATTAAAACTCTAGCCAATAACCCCATAACCAGACTATTATTAACTGAAAAAAAGAAATACCTAACCTTAATCAAAAGACAAGATAGACTTAAATTCCAACTCTCTGACACTATGTTGATGTTAGCTAAAACCAAACGTAAGCTATTTAAGAAAATCATTCGCAAGTGCACTGTCAAGTCGACTAGTCGTCTCCTTTCGCTTTCCGAATTTAACAACACAAAAAACTAAATCAAGAAACAAGATAATCAATTGTTCTTATCTCATGTTGCCTGTTGAACGCAGTCCGCCGACTGCGTGGAGCTCGCAAAAACAAAATCATCCATCAAGGAACAGCATGAGCGTACCCCACGCTCAAACCAGCTGTCCGCATAAGTAACAACAACGAATACCTTGGCACATCAACAAGCGGTTCAAACAACAGCATCAACATCAGTGACTCACACCAAGCCTCACTTCCCGTTAATTTCGAGAGAGCGCGTTCTTGCTCTCCCGCAATACATCAAACAGCTACACACTCCCAAAGAGAAAACAATAACGGATCATCAATCCAAACAAACGCAGCCTCTCGCTCTACCACTCAACTAACTGTCAGCTGTTCCATGGCAGCAGGTAATATGCAGCCTCTGCCGTGGAGTGCACAATGCGCTTCACCAACGACGCCACTCTCCTCGTTCCAACCAACAACAACAACAACCACCACAACGCAGACATCAGCTGCTAACTCACTAATTACAACAACCACCACGTCATCTTTCTCAGCTACAATGCCAATTTGCTCCCTCTCTTCGGCAACAACATTGATCAGAGAAAAGACATCAAACACGCAAGTACAAACTTCAACCAATCAAAACCCACAAGAGTCAAAAATAAAACGCAACCGTAGTAAGCTCTCTCCCAACAACACTTCCGAACAAAATAGCAATAGTAAAAAAAGTAGGACAAAAACTCAAACACAAACGACAACACAAACAACACTGCAAAAGTACTGGCTGAGCGCGCCTAATACTAATAACAGGTTCGAACTCCTCTCACAAGACGAAACGGCTGAAGACGGCAGTGGTACAGAAGCAAATTCTAATGCGCCAAATCAACCTCGACCACCTACTAAAATTCACAAGCCACCACCAATATACGTACAGGACGTAGAACAAATTAACGTACTAAACAAAGCTCTGAAAAACACAATACAACAAAACTACATTTTAAAAACACTTAAAAACAACGAAGTATGTGTACAGACAAATGACTCGTCGAACTACTCGGCGGTGGTTAAGATGCTCAGGGAAAACAAAACTAAATACTACACCTTTAAGCCGAAAGAGGAGCGGGGAATATGCACTACGCCACTGACCTTGACGAACTTAAGAACGAGCTATAGGAACTAGGCCACGACGTTATTAATATACACAACGTACAACAAAAACTGACAAAGAAACCACTGCCGCTATTTTTCATTGAACTAAAAGCCAAAGCAAATAATAGAGAAATCTTTAATATTACAACACTCCTATGTACCAAAGTCATATTTGAGCCACCTCACCACAAACGCACGGTAGCTCAGTGCTATATGGTATATATAAATATATATATATATATATATATATATATATAATATGGTCATACACGAAATTCCTGCACCAAAGACCCGATCTGCGTGAAATGAGCTGGCAAGCACAAGACTATTGACTGCAAACTAATAAGTGCAGTTTAAATTAAATGCGCTCTTTGTGGCGGCTCACACACAGCCAACTATTAGCGATGTGACGTATACAAACACCTAAAAATTAAAAGATTTTCCCTAACTAAAAGAGAAAGACGATAAAAAAGATGACCATCAGGTAGTAGAACAGACATCAAACAAAGTCACAATTGGAATAACGTACGCCCAAACAGCAGCCAGTAACCGTAGAAACCCCACAAATCAGGTACAACCTCAACAAGAAGATATGGAACACAACAAAAACGAAAGCAACAAAAACGAAACCAACAAAAACGAGACTAGTAAAAAAAAAACACAGAAAAAGACTGAATTTTCAAAAAATTTTGCGGAAATAAAATATATAATAAAACCACTAGCGCAACAAATGAGTAATATGATGAACATAATGACAGTACTATTGACAAAACTCGACAAAAAGAATGGACACTAAAATAAAGATTTCAACTTGGAATGAAAACGGATTAAAAAATCACTTGAATGAACTATAGCTTTTCCTACACAACAACTACACTGACATTGCTTTGATATCGGAAACACACTCTACAAGTAGCCAGCACATGAACATACGTGGATTCAAGATGTACCACACAAGCCATCCCAACGGTACAGGACACGGTGGGACTGCTATCATTATTAAACAAAACATTAAACATAACGTACTGCTTCCATTCCAAGAAACCTATATCCAGTCGACAAGCATACAAATCTTCGACTCATCCGGTCCACTAAGAATAACAGCCGTGTACAGCCCACCAAAACACAATATCTCAGAGTCGCAATACCTTGACTTCTTAAAAACTCTCTGACAACGCTTTATAGCTGCAGGCGACTACAATGCGAAGCATACAGACTGGGGCTCCAGAATATCAAATAAGAAAGGTAAAAACCTACAGGGTGCACTGCTGTTAGCAAACGCTAAACATCTTAGTACCGGCGAACCCACGTATTGGCCAACAGACAAAAATAAAAAGCCAGACCTCATTGACTTTTATATACTCAAAGACATAGACTTAAATAAATGTGTCATAACATCAAGACTGGAACTATCGTCAGACCATACACCTATACTACTCGAACTTAATTCAACTGAAGTGAACACAACCAAGTCCAAACTATAGCACAACAACAAAACTGACTGGGATACC
Organism: Cacoxenus indagator; assembly: GCA_035041755.1. NCBI lineage: Eukaryota > Metazoa > Arthropoda > Insecta > Diptera > Drosophilidae > Cacoxenus > Cacoxenus indagator. The sequence goes on from JAWNKX010001108.1 coordinate 302,264, forward strand.
TATCGAGACTACATTAACACAAACTTAAATACAAGCATTCCACTGAGATCACCCGACAACGTAGAATCAACTATAGTCCAACTAAACGATAGCATTGAGAAGGCAGTATTGCCAGCAACTCCGGACAAGATAATACACCATGCAAAGCGATACACACCCCCTACGCTTCGCAAATTGATATGCACAAAACGAAAACTGAAAAAAGCATGGACCATTTGCAGATCCCCCGATGCGAAAAATAAATATAACAAGGCAACTAAAGAAATTAAAAAATATCTTCAAAATCAGAAAAATTATCAAATCACGAAGTATTTACAGAGGCTAACTCCGACAAGCTTTACCGACTACTCCCTGTGGAAAGCTACAAAAAAACTGACAAATAAAACAATACACCAGGCACCTATAAAAATGGACAATGGATCATGGGCAGTAACTAAGGGAGCTACCACTTCAAGCAGTGGTATACATACGTAATATTTTCAACGCGATAATTAGATTAAATTACTTTCCTAAAGTATGGAAAGTGGCTGAAGTCATTGCAATTCCAAAACCTGGTAAAGACGTATATAATCCAGCATCATATAGACCAATTAGCTTACTTCCAGTGTTGTCAAGAATATTCGAGAAGCTCCTGTGCCAGCGACTGTTACCTATTATAGAACGCAAACATATAATACCTGACCACCAATTTGGCATTAGACGAAAACACTCGACCATACAACACATCCATCCTGTGACTCATAAAATTGTAAACGATCTTGACAACAAAAAGTTCTGTATAGGAGTTTTTCTAGATGTAGAAAAGGGCCCTGATAACATTCCAGCGGAAGTCTTAAAAGCAATAACAGCAAGCCGACCCCACATATTGCTTAATATGTACAACAGGTTTATATGAAGTTGAATATTCCCCGTATCTTGGAAGATACAGCGACTGGTATTGATCAGCAAAGGCAAAGGAGACCCAGGAACGCCATCAGCGTACCGACCACTCTGTATGCTAAATACAACTGGTAAGTTACTGGAGAAGCTGATCAAGCCCCGATTAGCTGCAGCTATCGAAAGGGCCGGCGGGCTCTCCTCGAGAAAGCACGGCTTCAGGCCCGGAAGTTCTACAATCAGAGCAATTGAAGAAGTCGTTGAGGTAGCACTCACAACCCAACAGAGCAATCATCTCTCGCGGCCTGTCGTACTACTTGCAACATTGGACATCAAGAACGCATTCAACAGCGTCAAATAGGAAAACATAATAAAAGCTCTGGAAAAAAAATTCCGTATCCCCAATTACTTGATGAGGCTTATAGAAAGCTACCTTGAATGTCGGAAGCTGATATACCAGACCAAAGCAGGCGAGAAGTGTGTTAAAATAACGTCACGAGCAGCTCAAAGATCAATCCTACGGCCAAAACTCTGGAATATAAACTACGACGAAATCCTCCACATAGATATGTCTGATGACTCCTTCTTAGTAGATCATGCAGACGACATAGTCGCAGTAATCTCGGCACGTAACACCAAGCTTGCTCAACGCAAGCTAAACCAGGTGATGATACGAGTTAAGGAATGGCTTGACACACAAGGCCTTCAGCTTTCTACTGAAATAACCGAGCTATTGCTGGTCACTAGGCGTCGGAAGGCAGTGGAAATTGATATGAGGGTCAACGATACCATCATAAGGACACAAAAAGTGATAAAATACCGTTTAGCTCTTTTGAATAGTTTCCTTACTATCTGTCTTTTAGTTGAGAGCACTTCATTTCACCAAGGGACCTTTCGTCTGCTATGATAGTGGCTTTTTTTGTTTCTCTGCTTAACGTTTCTATGAACACCTGATTCCGTTGTTCAGCTGCTTCGTCTAGCTCGTCTGAAGAGCTGATACTGTAAACAAGGGTGCTGACCTTAGCGATCACTAATCTCCGATAAAGGTCCCAGTCCGTCTTCTTTGGGGGATAGATTGGGGACCGAAGTTGTGAGCTGTCGGGGATGTAAAAACGAATGTGCATATGATCCGGCAGTAAGGCTTCCTCAAAGATATGCCAGTCCCATATGGACTTGCTTATGACCCAGCTGGCAAGGGTGAGGTCAAGTACCTCGTACCTGGAAGCGGCGACAAAGGTTGGTTTGCACCCCCTGTTTACTATATCTAAATATGAGATCATAATATAGTTAAGTAGATACTCACCTGTTGTGTTGATGTCACTGCTGCCGCAGATTGTGTGGTGGGCATTAGCATCGCAACCGATAATTATTTGTCGATTTGTCCTGCAACAGTGCTCGACAAGCGTGTGGACTTTTAGTGTTAGGATGTTCGTGTTGTCTGCAGGGAAGTAGGCTGAGGAGAGGAAAATTTTCTGCATACCTGTTGGCGTAGAAACCACCACAATGGCCGCTTTAAGGTCTCTATTGATAAATTGTGTTAGTGGGGTGCAATTGATACTATTATCAATTAGAGTAACCATGCGAGGGGTTTTTCCTGAGCTGTGGTAAAGCAACTTACCTGATTGGGTCGCTAGGCCACGAACAAGGCCACCTGTCACCCAAGGCTCCTGTATCAACGCGAGGTTGAATTTGTTTTCGGCAAATAGTCTGCATAAGGTAGCCGACGCCCATACGGCTTGATGCAATTTCGCTTGGAGGATTATAAATTGGGATGGTGGACAACCCTGGGGTTGCGGGTAACCACGGGGGCTACACTTA